>BLKR01008450.1:0-19404 GCA_011170035.1 Teleogryllus occipitalis
CCCGCCTCGCCCCGCCTCGCCCCGCCTCGCCCCGCCTCGCCCCGCCCCGCCTCGCCCCGCCCCGCGTCGTCCTCACCGACCGCTTAACGACCCCCTGCGGCTGGGGAAATCCGCGGGAAACAACGCCCCGATTGACCTCGCGCTGGGAGAAGCACGTCTCGCTCCGCCCCGCCCCGCCCCCCTCCCCCACCTGCAGCGCCCACGCTCAGCCACCGAAGCCCCAGGCCGCTGAAGGGGCGCAGCGACACGCCACGGCCAATAGCGCAACTAGCAGCTTCTTATGCTCTTTTTTCCCCTTTTCCTTCTTTCCTATTCATCTTGTTTCCTTTCCATCTGACTTCTCACTTCCCTCATATTTTTCATTGCCTTCTCCTTTTCCTCCTTTCTCCTCTTCTTTCGATATGTACCTCTTCTTTCATTCTTCATTGTTTGTTAATTGTTTAATGTTGTTGATTCACCTGTTTCCTCTCCTTTATTTCCCGTCACATTCTTATCTCACATTATCACCCTCTTCTTCTCTTCTGCATTCCTTCTATATACATTACTCCTTCACATTCCTTTGTGTTACTTCACCTTGTTCCCTTCCCTTCTTTTACTTCACCTCGTTGTCGTCATGAGTACTGTGCAGCTGTAGCGGCTCATGCCTTGAAAAGTTGGTGCATCATGAAATAATAACATTGACTGAAAGGTAGCCACCAGCCTCATGCTGAGGGTGGCGTGTTTGGAAATACGTACTCTGTACTTAAATATTACGCGCCCTTATTTATCTTCGAAATATTCCCTTTTCCACGTCAATATTCACTTCTTATAATTAGAATGAAAGATATCGAGTTTTCACCTATTTGGAAATGAAGACTTTTCTTGCTCAAAGTAAAGTTGGTGACAACTTCTCCACTGAAGTTTTCTATTTGGATGATTAAGTCACGGAAAGCTTTGCAAAAGCAGATAATCTCTCTTGCCTCTGCCATTTTACTCGTATTACAGAGGAACATTTCAGATAAGTGAAAAATGTTCTGCTTCGCACGACCTGCGCTGTCGGTTCTCCCAACCAACCAGATCTATGAATGTAACGTGAAATGTAATGTAATGTATTATGATCGGGGTGAAGCGTTTTGATTGCTATCGGTGGGCTCAGCTATCTATTGCGAGATTTGCACACTTCCTTATCGCATCATGCTGCGTCTGCGTCAAGACCGAAGAGAAGGCGCGCAGCAGTACATCTTTCCTCGAATTTCTTGACCAATAGCGTTGATATGAATACATACGATACGTTGATACGATATTGTGATACGATTACATGTCAGAAGTGATTGACTTATTTATTGATTGATCATTTGTTGTTTACGGGCGCGTCATCAACTAGGGTCATATGTTCCATAAGTGATGCATGTACGATAGGACAACGAAGAGGAAGGAAACATCGAGCGCGATCGGTGGCTTGTATTAAAGAACTGCTCCGTCATTCGCCTAATGGTCACGGGGAAACAACGGAAACCTACCGGCCAGAGCAGTCGGCCGCTAAAATTCTTCTCCAGACAGCGACTGAATTTAGCCTAGATATTTAGCAGCTAATATTCAAAATCCTGTCCGCGTCGGGACCCTAGGAAGCACTATAGTGTTATCAGTGGATGCCCTGGGCCATATTAGTCGGTATTCACTAGTGTAATTATCAACGATACAAATGTGAATCTTTTGTATGCCAAAAATATCATAAATGGCGAAAACTTTCGGCTGTAAAACAAATGTGCTACAATCGGCTCTAATCGCAGCTTCTCTGCGTCTAAATATAAGTATTGGCGTCCAACATTTGACCCTAACATTGTCAAAGAAATCGCTTTCTTTACAATATTTTACATTTTCATCGCTTGAATAGACAACAGCGCATTTTTAAGAAGTTTTCATTCTAATACAAGGCTAGTAATTTCATCTAGAGTAGGTCAAGTTCAATTCATTCTATGTATTCTTTTTCCTCTGGAAAAGGAATACACTCTCGTGATTCACCATTATGACCAACATTAACATCAGTGATAACATTAACAGCGATATAAAACATGTTATATTGATAATTATTTATCGTTCTAATCACTCGCGTTCACTTTTCACTCGTTTTATTTCCTTCGTAATGTGTTCAAGTGTCTTACTATTGTCCATTTTCCTGAAAAAAAATGTTTATAGTTTATAGAAATTCTCCAAGACCAATTACAAGTTTCTTTAAATTCCTCTTCATAATTAATAATAAACTAAAGTAAGCGCATGTTAAGTAGAAAATTTGAAATCCAGAGAAAAATTCAACAAACAATATACAAAAAATATTAAATTTTAAAAGTATGAAATCTAATGGCCTAATTTGAAATTTCAAATTATCCAGAAAGAAAAAGAAAAAAGTATCTAAATTGTTGAAGGGAAATTGAATTGTCATTTCAGCATTAAGAGTTTCGGCAATGTGCTGGTCCAAAATAATTAAATATCGGAAGTTGTGACAGTGCGGAGCTACCCAAAGGCGAACTTATCAGCCATAATAAATCAGCTAGGAAAACTCAGAAAAAAGATGAAAATTCAAGAATGATAATCACTGGAAACGATCTATCAGAGGGAAAATAAAAAAGGTAGATAACGGAAACTATTGTCAAACATTTTTAAACCAATAGAGATTTTACGTCACTACGATGCATGCCCTCGAATTTCATTTGATTATCCTCGTGCGCCAAACCACGCTTCTATGTCCCCGCCTCCAAGCCCCCGCTCCCAAGCCCCCGCTCCCAAGCCCCCGCCTCCAAGCCCCCGCTCCCAAGCCCCCGCTCCCAAGCCCCCGCTCCCAAGCCCCCGCTCCCAAGCCCCCGCTCCCAAGCCCCCGCTCCCAACCGCTCCCAAGTCACCGCTCCCAAGTCACCGCTCCCAAGTCACCGCTCCCAAGTCACCGCTCCCAAGTCACCGCTCCCAAGTCACCGCTCCCAAGTCACCGCTCCCAAGTCACCGCTCCCAAGTCACCGCTCCCAAGTCACCGCTCCCAAGTCACCGCTCCCAAGTCCCCACTTCCAAGTCCCCACTTCCAAGTCCCCACTTCCAAGTCCCCACTTCCAAGTCCCCACTTCCAAGTCCCCACTTCCAAGTCCCCACTTCCAAGTCCACGTTTCCAACAGATTCCCGCCTACAGATTCTCATCAATGGTTTCCCGTCTACACAACAACCCGATCCCAGACTTCACATTCTTGTCACTCAATCCTCTCCCGATCTTCATTCTTCGATGACCGTAACTCAACTCCGCCTTCAGAATCCCCGCAATCCACACTTCCATATACCCTCCACCCGTCACCCCTCCTCCATAACCTCGCTGCCGAGTCCACAACTCGACGCCCACGACCCGATCCCTGTCACGCGACCCCACTCGCCGGCCTCCGCCTCCCAATGTCCGCATCCAGACCTCCACCACCCGATCCCCGTCATCGGACGCCCGCCTCTCCACCCTCCCTCCTCGCCCCGCCCCCCGGCCCCCGTCCCGCCCCACCCCGTCCCCGCCCCATAAATCCCCGCCCCAGCCCCGCCCCATAAATCCCCGCCCCGCCCCGCTCCCGCTCCGCCCCGCCCCGCCCCCGCCCTGCCCCCGCCTAGCCGCGAGGCCGCCCTCGCACGGGCGGGCGCGGGGGTCGCGTCGCTGCTTTATTTGCCGGCGTCGCGGGCGGGCAGCGTCGGGCGCGGAGGGCGGCGCGACGTGCGAGGAATGCGGACGGCAGCGAGCGGAGCGGCGGCCGGGGCGGCGACGGAGGCCGGCGCGCGCGCCGCGCAGGGGATTAAAGAGGCGCATCAAATATTTACGGATAATCACGTGCAGCCGCGTAAGCCCCTGCGAGGGCGCCCCACGGCCCCGCGCAAAGCCAGAGGCTCCGACCGCCGCCGCCGCCGCCGACGCCGCGATACGCCGAGTGGCCGCATTGATCGCCGGCCACCCTCCGACAGCCCCGCCTTCACCCTCGCCCTCGCCCTCGCCCTCGCCCTCGCCCTCGCCCTCGCCCTCGCCCTCGCCTCCCCCGCCCCCCGCACCCGTCTCCGCCGTCGCCGCTCATCGCCAGCCACTTGCAGCGCGGCGGGCAGAGGATCCGAGGGCTCGGCGAAGGCCGGCGGAAGGGACCACTGTTGCTGCGGCCGCACGCCGCAACCGCAGCGGGGCACGTCGCCAATCTGCTCCCATAGCAATGAAGCGACGCGCGATAGCCACGAATCAAAACTACTCCCAAATTTTAGGTACATAACGCACTTCAGTAGGAGCGGATTTCAGAAGAGGATCAACAAGCGAAGCCTGCAGAAAACAACAATAATGATAATAATAACAATAATAGCAACCACAAATAAATATAATAAAAAATTATAAATATAATAATATTAATGATCATAATATTATGATTACTACCACTACCACTAATAATAACAACAATAATAACGCTAGTCGATAGTGATTTTGTTAAATGGTTAATTTAAGCTGTTCCTTATGTAGTTTGCTACGCTAAAGCCAAATACAACCACAACAGTAGTCCACCGGGCTCAATTTTTGTGTAATCGCAATTATATATACTAAAATTATAATATATTTCGCAGAAAACTACCCGCCGTTTATGCTGAAACGCCAGTTGGTTGCGTGCTTATTGGAAGACAGTGGTTGCCAACGAAGCATGAAGTTGTAAATTCCACTAATGACATGAAATAGGCGCCAGACCTATCAAATCAGTTGAGCAACTTCGAGAATTGCGAAATGAATTGCGGTGATTAATGTATACGACGCGCCGGCTCGATGTGACACGCTAGTTGCGCTCTGCGTGTCGAATAAGAAAGTTGATATTATCGTATAGTGCACGACTCATCCTTCCGCGTTGCGTTCCACTATTCATTTTTTTACGAACTGATTCCTTGGAATGCCGCGACAGTGTGTAAACCATCCAAACAATTTCTGTTATGTGTGTGGTGCTGTAACTTTGAAGAGCCAAAGGCGGAATATTACTACGTTCATACGAAAAGCATATGAATTGTATGTCGGGTGTCGAATCGGTCATCAGTACAAATCGAGGTCCTCTCATACTCGTTGTACGTCTTGTGTAACATTACTTAGTGGTTGGCTTAACATATATTTACGATCTATGCCACTTGTAATTCCCATGGTATGGAAGGAACCAAAGGACTACTCCACGGACTGATATTTCTGCATGACCGAAGTTGCACAACCAAGAGCAAGACCAAGAAGATAATTTAATATCGCAAACTCAATTCAGCTATCAGGCTTCTTCCTCACAGCGACCACCTTTCAATCCCAGTGCCACCGGGTAATGGGAGTTTACATTCCGAAAACTGTGGTGATTGAAAGTTAAACGCGAGCACCGAAAAGAACGACAGTGAAGACCCAGATTTCGATGGAACGTCTGCAGAATAGAATCATTCAGTGGTAACTCAATGATATAGATCGTGATATAACTTGTCAAAGAATCATGCAGAATTGTTGTTGTTACGATTAAGGGGTGAAACCTCCTTCAGAAGGGAACTGCAACTACTCTGCATCATCGACGGGAACAAGACCTCTGATGCTTGTTCTCCGAAGACGGCAATATAGTGTATTGTACTGATGTTTATGCATTACTGAGTTGAGAGACGTTAATTAACCTAAGGAATGGAGGTTGCTTTGGTGTCCTTTAAATTCCATTTAAAAGTCGAATTCAAACTTCTATATTAATAATTCATTATAATTGATAGTAGAACATTATCTAATTTCCTTTCATTTAAAGGTTGTCCTTATTTCAAAATTTCCTTTATTAACAGTGATAGGTTCCGAAACTGGGATCCGCAGTTCTCTAGAGAACCGCAAAGCGATTTTAGGGAGCCCGTGGGACGTGTCAAATGAGTAAGTCTGGGCTCACTTTTGGATTGTTGCCAGTGATTGCCACGTCTCATGCAGGAACCTAGTTTAGTTCCTCTGCTATTCGTTATAGTCGTTTAGGCACACTGTCTTCTTTGAATCAATATCGTGTTTCGAATATTAGTTTCACTATGTTCCCAGAAATCTTCCGAATTTTCTGAAGGGTCAACAATTTGTTGAGTTTGTTTCTCGATTCTATACATACTTTAATGCAGATCTACTATATGGCATTTATATCTCAGATCTACAATAGTTTATCCCAAATGTTTAACTAAAAATAGCCTACACGCGACCTATAGTTTATTTAAAAATGTTACAGAGCAATCGACGAAATGTAAAGAGACCGCCATGCAAGAATTAAGGTAATGTAATTGCAATGTTTAATCCCAAGCCGCCATACAAAATAAAGAAAGCCGCTAAACGACATCAGTTAACGGAAGTATATTTGGAATTGCTATATTATGAAATTAATTTTTCCAGGTCTGTCTAACCCCAATGTCACTGCTGTGGAACCGAATTATGCATCCAGAAGATTATGGACTTGTACTGCCAGGTTAAAGTAGTGCGAAGAATGGAATTGTACTACTAGATGAATGTAGTGCCATGAATGGAATTGTACTGCCAAATTAATGGATTGCAAGGAATAGAATTGTACTGCCAGATTACAATTGTATCACATTAGCTATGCCGTATACTGAGGTTATTTTTTGCGACCAACGCGTAACAACATTCTCAGACTCGAAT
This sequence comes from Teleogryllus occipitalis, assembly GCA_011170035.1. Taxonomy (NCBI): domain Eukaryota; kingdom Metazoa; phylum Arthropoda; class Insecta; order Orthoptera; family Gryllidae; genus Teleogryllus; species Teleogryllus occipitalis. The sequence continues at coordinate 6,641 of BLKR01008450.1, forward strand.
GAATGGCCATGCGATGCTTACGTCGAATCTGCCATTAATACCTCAAAGCCAATAATACCCAGAGATGAAAACTACAAGGAGCTATCAGAATGGAAAAATGACGATGCGTTATTAATGTTCTATGTAATGCGTTTTATGGCATGGTTCCAGTAATTCATAATAGGAATAAAATGAAATAGTCCTAAAAATAAAAGTTACCTCTCGGAACGGATTTCACATTATATTGACACAATGAGATTGCGAATTATTAGATGTGTACTTAAAAATTTCACTTAAAATAGCATATATGCTTTTGCAGTACCTTTTGATCTTTTTTGGGTTCTGAATATTTGATAGCAACGAAATGGTCGTGCAGAAATTGTTTTGAAGAATATGAGAAGTATGTTCCACGTCAATGCTAAAGGCGGAATTCCAACTATTCGGTAGATAGTAAGGGTCCACATCAATATTGGAATAAAAAAAGAGTCACAGCAACAAACAGATGGAAATGGTTTGTCTTTCATATTACTTTCTTCCTTTGATTTTTCCTTTTTGTGACAGACTCGGAATAGTCGGTTTCGTGAACTGTTTTCTCCACAATTGCAGGTCATATCATTCAAAACGTTACAGTAGGGGTTTTGAACCTAAAAAAAGCGCACAAATTATTCTTCTCCGCTGTACGTCACATTCAGTTTTCAATAAGTATGGCATCCAAGTCAGTTTTTGAACTGAGGTCTTGAAACTACAACTGAGCTCAGATTTTGGTTTTTCTTTTGTGGCGTAATCTTGAGCATATATCTATTACCCTTAACAGCAGACTGAAAGGATGTGTAGTTGACATTTTGTTCGAAAATAAAACTCGTACAACATAACCTAACCTTTCAACAAACACCTTATCGTTCCTTTTTTTGTCGTTTTTGAAATAAAGCTTCATACTAAAACGCCTAACTCAGCTGTTTTTAGCTCACGAGAAAAAAAAATAATAAAAATATCCCACTGTAAAGTAGCAAGCGTATCAATGCGTCAAAATGAATTTCCGCTCCGGCGACTGGCTGGTTAGCTCCGTCTCCCTTCAGCGCTTTTCGTCAACCGACAGGAAGCCCGCTCGGCTCAGGAGCGGCGCGGAAGCAGGAAGGGCGCGGGGCGGGGAAGCCGCCCGCGCACAGCAAGGGCAGCAAACAAAACGGCCGCGACAGCCCAGCGGGAGGCCGTAGAGCGGCCGTCGTCAACGCTGCAGCGGGCCGTGGCGAGACGGGACAGGGCTCAGCGGGCAGTAAGCAACAGTGAGAGCGGTGCCCGGCAACAGTGAGAGAGGATGGGGCCCGGCCGAGAATCAAAGAGCGGGGACGTGGGGGTCGACGGCAGAGCGGTTGGATGAGAGTCGTTTTGGAATGAAGAGGGGAAAGCGGAGCGGAGTGGGGTGGGGTGCAATGAGGCGGGCCGGGATGAGGTGAAGCGAGGTGGACCAAAGACAGGGAACGAGCAAGCCGAGGATGCAATGGGAATGAGTTAGGCGCGGATGATAGGAACGGGAGTAAGCGGAGCGGGGATGCGGGGAGCTGATATGAACTGAACAGGGATGAACGGAGCGGGCATGAACGGAGCGGGATGGACGGAGCGGGATGAACGGAGCTGGGATGAACGGAGCGGGGATGAACGGAGCGGGGATGAACGGAGCGGGGATGAACGGAGCGGGATGAACGGAGCGGGGATGAACGGAGCGGGGATGAACGGAGCGGGGATGAACGGAGCGGGGATGAACGGAGCAGGGATGAACGGAGGATGAGAGGGATGAACGACCGGGGATGAACGGGCAGGATGAACGGACGGGATGAACGGAGCGGGATGAACGGAGCGGGATGAACGGAGCGGGATGAACGGAGCGGGATGAACGGAGCGGGATGAACGGAGTGGGATGAACGGAGCGGGATGAACGGAGCGGGATGAACGGAGCGGGATGAACGGAGCGGGATGAACGGAGCGGGATGAACGGAGCGGGATGAACGGAGCGGGATGAACGGATCGGAATGAACGGAGTGGGATGAACGGAGCTGGATAAACGGAGCGGGATGAACGGAGCAGGATGAACGGAGCGGGAAAGAACGGAGCGGGAAAGAACGGAGCGGGGATAAAGAGAGTGGGGTGAACGAAGAGAGGCTGAACGGGGTGGAGAGTAACGGATAAGCGAAGCGAAGATGAGCGCAGCGGATATGAGGGGTGCAGGGGAAGACGAGATGTGTGGGCAGGGAAAACTGAGGGTCCAGACGAGAAATGAAGGAAAGACAAGGAAGGCGAAAGGCAGGGCGGAGAGAAGGGTGGGGCGGAGTAGAGTGTGGCAGGGAAGAACTAGTCAAGAAGAGGGGGTGGAGTAGGGCGGTGGCAGCGCAGCTCAAGCGCGTGCGCCGGAGAGGGGGCGGCGGGAGCAGGTAGGCGGGGCCCCCGCACGGTCATTTCCTAAGTGGCGGGCGAGAGCCGGGCGAAACGTCGTGAGGCGGGACGGGGCGGGGCGGGGCGGGGCGGGGCGGGGCGGAGGCAAGCGACGAAGCTGCTGCAATGAGGGCGGCGGAGGAGTCCTGCGGTGCCATCCATTCTTTAAGACGCCGCCCCTCTCCCTCCATTCCTTCCTTCCTTCCTTCCTTTACTGCCTAAGCGCCTCGTCTCCCCTGCGCGCCCCCCCCCCCCGCCGGCGCCGCTCGCTCGTTCGCATTGCGCTGCAGGCGCCGTTGCCGCCATTTGCGCGCTCTTGCCCTCGTCTCCACCCCTCCTGCGCCCAGCCCCGCGCCCCGCCCCGCGCGCCCCGCCCCCGCGCCCGGCCCCCGCGTCCCGCCCCCACGCCTCGCGCCCCACGCCCCGCTCACGCGGCGCGTTGCGCCGTCCCAGTCGTCCTGCCCTCGCACTCATCGCTCTCAATTACTTTCCCTCCACCCCCGCCCCCTCGCCCTCTCCCCGCTCCTGGGCGGGGCTGTGCGCCTCTCAAATGCTTCCTACCGCAAGGGCGAGCGCCCACCGAGCCGAGCCGCGCCGCGCCGCGCCGGCCGGCACCACCGATGGAGCTATAGCCGCCGCCATGCAGCGTGCCGGCCGGCCGGCCAGCCCGGCCGGGTCCCCGCCCCCTTCCACGAATAGCGTCTTTCGCACGTGTCCGCCCGCCGAAGAAAGGAGCGTCTATTTGCGGCCGAAAGATCTCCTGCCGTCGTGCAGTCACCTCTGCAGCTCTTGAGTCCCCGTCATATTTTGAAGACACTACATCTCTCTTTTTTCACCCACTCACTACACAGTAAAACATGCGTTACTTAGTAGACGGCGGCAAAGAACTGAGAACATTCAAAAAGCTAATATTAAAAATAGATTTAAAAAGTGTAATACTGACCTCCTCTTCTTTCAAGAGTACGAAGAGGATTTAATCAGGTAATCATCGTTCCAGTTTATCACCTACAACTTTGATGGGATCATATAAATATGAGCCTCAATCCAGCGGAATGAAAATGTTTCTGTAGAAGATCAAAACAATTCAGGAACAATATAAGCTGAATTAAAAATGCAATTGACATTAATGTGTACCTCATGGAATACTTCGAAGTACGAACAAATCGAGAAAAATAGGTGAGAGATTTGATGGCTCAAATACTCATGTCCTTTTGCATCTTTACGATGTTGTGTTTGTTACTTTTCTTTTATTGTCATTTGCATTTTTTCAAAGATCCAGGTAAAAATTATACGCAACGCTTTTGATTCAGGAAAATGTTTAGGAAATGACTTGGTTGAAATAACAAGAAGAAGAAATAACAAGAAAAGAAATAAGAAGAATAACAAGAAATTTATAACTGATCAACTATTAATTTTCTTCATCTAATCATGTATTCAAGGCTCAATTAAGGCGTTTTATTTCTGATATGAGAATAAAGTTCCGCTATCCAAATATCCATTATTTACTTTGTCTTAGTAGTAGGCTGATTCACGGCTCAAACGTCGTTATATAAATGGCTCCGGGAAAACGAAATGCCTTTTCAACGAAGTGAAGATAACGTAAATAGACCTGAATAGTCACGAACACAGGTACAAAGATCTCTGGAGTATCTTTATTTTCGTTTCTAATGAGTGTGATACGAGATGTCACCCTACCCACTACAACCAAAACCAGTCAACAGGTCTCGCAAACGGTTAGTCCTATTACGTATCAAATATAAAGCAATGCCCCTATCGAGCCATTTTAGTCATTTTAGTCTTTTCAGAACGAACAGATATTTGTGTAGACGTTGTTTGGAACTTTTATAAACTCGAAACAAAGTCAATGCAAAATTGTTGGTTTAGTGGTGAGTTGTAGTTGACATTTACATAATCGAAATGATACAAGGCGTTGTCATTGTTAACAATATTATTTATTTCAATAAGCAGTCGTTTTTGTGACTTCCAGACAGCAGAAAACTGATGATGATTGCTAAGCCATCGAAAGCTACTCTTATTGGAATAAATAATATTGTTGACAATGACAACGCCTTCAATCATTTCGACAATGCAAAGTTGTTTTTTTCATCCTATGATTTCTACTTCTGCTCTTCAATCCAATTGAACTGTATTAAGATGTCAGATTCTTCCATAGTACGGGCTAAGAACAAAAAGTAAATTGAGGAGCGAACCCTGGTGACGATTGCTCAGGTCGCCAACGGCAATTGAGTTTATTACAGAAATAACACACCTCATTTTTTTTGTTATTTGGATCCCTCAGAGTAGCCTCATTTTACGGATGTATATTCATCGCTTAAGAGATATCAAGCATATGTCAATTAAGTCATCCTCAATCTTATCCACCAATTGAATGCTAAATAACTTGTCAAATAAAACTGTTAATCAATGTACGTTTTATATGTAATTTTATGAAGTCCCTTTCTGACCTCTAATTTAAGGTTGCTATTCGTAAGGAGCATTTTGGTCTATTGTTTAATGGCTCTAGACAAATGCAGTGAGTTTAATAAATTTCATTATTCGTAAGAAATCATTCAAATAATTAATTTTTTTCTAGTTTTTGGTCGAATTTTCAACCTACAAGATTTTTTCATGTTTCATCCAATCCCATTCTTTAGAATGATTGTCAAGTTTTACTGTCAGTTCTAATTATTGGTAATCCGTATATTCGCTAGTATAAATAAGCAAGACATATCTTATATTTTATTTGCATTTTATTTAAAAATGGAATTAAATAAAATGTTGCACACGAAGATAAGGATATTCTATATACATGAGAAAAAATACTTCCATTACATGTAGACGTTCCTCTTGTAGATGATTTCATTATCTTCTTATATAATATTTGCAATACAAAATAATTTAATACAAAACTTACTTGTCGTTTTGTCTTCTACTTTTCGAAAATCGACACGAGTGTAGTGAAACGTTATAAGTGGAAGCAATCAACAATTATCTGGCACGCGTCATTCCAGTCGTAAGTCTTCATTTGTGCGAAATACAAGAATCAACCACAATCGCAATACTCTTATATCCCCTCCATATACAATATGCCAATTAAGTATGTCTGCCTGGAACCATTAATATACATCATCGGCAAACTCCCGTATACGTAACATTATAGGAAATTTACACTCATGAGTGCATCAAATACATTTTGACGAAATAATCTAAATTTTGCGGATTTAGCTGATCACACTGTTTCAATAGGGAATAACTCAAAAACCATTCGTCCTAGGTCCTTAAAACCAGTTGATCGTGACTCATAAAATACATTATATGTTTCTTAGGTCGTAATTTACAATTCCAATCTATGGATGTTCTATTTTTTTAATATTTAATTACTGGCTAAGTTCAAATTACGAGAAATAACCTCCACTCGGTAGCATTGATTGGCAGAATAATTCAGGGGGAGTCTCAATATGAAGTTTCTTTTTTAATTATACTTTTAAATGTGCCTGGGACAACTGGCATATATCAACGCATTCCAGCACTTCCTGTATCAACGCATTGGAGCTTACACGAGTGAACGAGACATGTTGAAGAGTGGGTGTAGTTTGGATTTCTGACTTAGCTTCTTAGCTAGGTTGAAGTCAGCCGCTATTTGGATGACCGTTCTAGTGACCAGCTGCTCTGATCGGTAGTTTTCCGTGGTTTCTTCGATCAATACCAGGCAAATGCCGGAGCAGTATCCCAACAAACGGGTCACTGACCGCATGCGATCCTTTCTTCCGCTTCTTTATTTACATTCACACTTCCATCCATTATACTACGACACTTGTCGTGAAACCAATCGGGAACTTAGAGTTTGTCCCGGCTGGAGCGGCGTTCAGCTGGTGGGACATACCTAAATGGGAAAAAAACCCGCAAATCACCAATGTGTAGGTAGGCTAATGTCCATTGCAGCTGCTGCGCCCGGAATCACGAAACAATCAATCAACCCACGCTACTCGCCATAAATACCTCTTAAATAATAGGATAGGAATCAAAGGCCAGTCCGAACACCGGCTGGAACCCAATCCTGGCGGTGGAAGGCGAGCCGCCTGACTTCAACACTCCGCCTGCCACGCGTCCACAATGTCAAACCCAACGTCCAACTTACTGACCGTTTTTACTCCCCACAGGGGGGGGATCATGATGGCGTAGGCCGTCGTGGTCTCTGGTGGAGTGTCGTAGACGACCAACCGGACTCTGCGTCTCGCGGCACCGCTCACGGCATTAGCCTGAAGATGCAGTGGCAGTGAGTAGCCTGAAGAGGCAGTGAGAAAGCGATGCTAAGCTTCTGGTAGTTGGGCTCGCCCGGCTACCCAACAGTTGGGCCTATGGTGCGTCGTCCTATGGGCAGGATTGTGAGGATGCTCTTCGGAGTATTCCGGATCGCACTTTAAAGTCCGGCGGGAAACTAGATACCACCCGTCACGTAGCCCAGGTTCCGGCGTTACCCACTTCGATAGCTGGCGGTAAGCAATGGGGAGACGGGATGGGGGCTCCGAGTAGCCTGGACCTTAGTTCAGGTGGCCCCCAGTTGGGCTCTCTGCTTCGTCGTGGCAGTAGCCCGATCCTCTGGTCATAGAGGAGGGGACTTCCCATCGCATGTGAGTGGCACATTGTCGAGACTCCGGTACTAGCAGGGCGGCCTCGACCCAGGCATTGTAGGGGAAGTTGCCGCGAGGGCAAACTTGATACCGGCTGGATCCGGATGTCAGCCCGTCGGCGTGGGGTGAGGATGAAAGCCAAAAAGGAAAAGGTGCCCCCCCCGGGGACTCGTCCCCCTGACAAAGCAAATAATTGTGGTGTTGTAGACCACAAGGGGACCGGGAGCGGTAGTTCAGTGCATCAACTGATGTCACTGCAGCGCCTCTGACCGGGAGGTCCTAGGTTCGAGTCCTGACGGCGCCAGGATTTTCTACACTAGCTTTTCAGCTAGGTCGAATTCAGTCGCTGCCTGGAGGAGAATTCTAGCAGCCGGTTGCTCTGATCGGTAGTTTTCCGTGGTTTCTCCGATCAACACCAGGCGAATGCCGGAGCAGTATCCTACCAAACGGGCCACGGACCGCGCGCGATTTGTTCTTCCTCTTCCTTGTCCTATCCTCTCCCCTTTACACACACACTTACACTAACATGCACTACACTACCACATATTCCGGGAGACCGGTCGGGAACTTAGAGCTTGTCCCGGCTGGGGCGGTGCCCCGCTGGTGGGAGGGTTCTGGTTAGGGGGAAACCCCACTAGCCGATGGTAGGTCGTCGCCGGATCTCGCCATCCAGCGGGGGAAGATCACCGCCATCTCCCGAGAAAAAAACACGCACTACACTAACGGAACTAATGACCAAAGCAGTTGACGCGCCCGGAAACACGAAAAAAACAAACCAAAGCAAACCAAACCACAAGGGGTTTCATACTAATCGGTTTTACTATCCCGGAGCCGGATGCTACTGCATTCACCCATCGCGTGACCACGGTGCACGCTCCACCCGTGGGAGTGAGGGAACCCCCGGAGCGCTTGCGAAGTGCGTCCATGCTACGGGCCCATGCGCAGCAACGTTTGCAACTAGATAGAGAAAACGTGCGCTGAGATATGACGCGCGTACTCGCGCCGGAGGTAATCGAGTTGCGTGGCAACGCGGCTCAATCAACGGCAAAGCAAATTACGGCGGCGTCATGGAATCGCGGCGATTATTATCCTCATTTGACCCCGACGTCCCGCATGGAAGCGAGCGGGAAGCGACAAAATGGGGTGCAGGGAATTATACGATGCGTTGAGCGGGGTTCCAAGCGAGGTCCTGAGCGGGTTGCTAATCGGTGAGCTGGGCGGGATGCTGACAACGTTCTTGGCAGGATGCCTGGTTTGGAAGCTTAGCAGGATGCTTGGCGGGATGCTTGACGGGATGCTTGGCGGGATGCTTGGCGGGATGCTTGGCAGGTGTGGCAGTGCCCATGGCGGAGTGGCGGCGGGGTGCTTGGCGGAGTGCTTGGCGGAGTGCTTGGCGGAGTGCTTGGCGGAGTGCTTGGCGGAGTGCTTGGCGGAGTGCTTGGCGGAGTGCTTGGCGGAGTGCTTGACGGAGTGCATGGCGGGCTACTTGGCGGGTGCTTGGTGGAATACTTAGTGGGATGCTTGGCAGTGGGCTTGGCAGAGTACTTCGCGTGATGATCCCCGGATGCTCGGCAGGATGTTTGGTAGGCTTTTTGGATGGATACTTGGTACGATGCTTTATCTGGGTACTCTTTTACCAGGATTGCTAGACGGTACGGTGCGCATTATATTGAGGGTGTTGAAGTGTTTCAACCCAAAATCTCAATCATAATTACAAAAAAAGCTCCGTGATCATAATTTTGAATCCAACAAAATCCAATGAAGTTTGAACCAATTTTGAAAACAATAAAACGTGTCCTTTACAATTTCTTGGAGAAGTTTTAGATACCCGTGAACTGAGTCTGCAGTCCATTAGTAGAAACTATGTGTATAGGCAAACGAATTACACTTATTTTTTGAGAGTACTCTCGATTACGTAACTCAATCTCGTATTCCGTCCGTATCAAGCAAACAAAATAGCAAGAAAAGTATTGCTACTTTAATATATAGAATCAACGCAAGAGATTACAAGAATATGCTCAAGGGATCGAAGAAAATTGTCAAAGAACTTGATCGAGGTGAGGGTCATTAGAAAGATGAAGTAGAATATTTGTTTAAACAGTCTCATATATCAGTATATTATATTTGGCACTATTAATATTAATAATTGATTAATTCACGCTAACAATCTTAATAATGGATTAATTATAATTAATAATAGGTTACAGATATTCTTCTTTCCTTCTCTGACAATACAGAAACAAGTTTTTAAGAACGAGTAATTCGAGGTTTCGCTTGATATTTACTCACGGCATCAGGTGTGAACAAAATTAATTTTCGTCTAAAAATGAAAAATAAATTTCGATTATTATGTTTAAAGTAAAAGAATTGAAAATAATACTACACAAAAATCAGTGAAGAAATTTTAAAAAAGAATAAGTAAAAGATATGCAGTATGTACAAAATATATAAACAGACAGAAGAAAACTTACTAAAACATGATGAAATGAGCAATTAAAAATATCGATGGAATTATCGATTTGTGATGTTATTGTGTTGATAATGTTCTATAAATGTTTGATGAGGCGTTCAATTCATTAATATTGTTTCTTTTGTGATTTCACTGCATTAAAATACCAAATTTGTTTTTTAACAATAGTTGATTTACATCGTTCGTTTTTAATGCAGTATGCAATTATTTATTTGAAATTGGGAACCGCAATGAAACTTTTCATTTATTATTATTATTAGTATTATTACCATTATATTACAATTATTAACACATGCCTTAACGTCAGAGCCTCCGAGACGAAATAAGATGGTATCGTTTCATCATATAAGATATGCACGAACATTTTACGAAGTATAAAAGAGAGTAAAATCAATAGTTTCATCAACTTCTTCAGAAGAGTTTTCAAAGAAATGACTATTTAGCTATTCCAAATATTTCTTTGTTTCGTGGCAAAGGGAATCCGTTTCAGTGAAACCTGTGAAGAAAGCATAAGATATTTTAAGTGGCAAAACGCTCGTTGCGTATAAGACAGCGAGATATTTCACACGATATTTGCTTGCAAGAGTCTTTAGCACGTTGTTAACGGAAGAATTCCATTTTCTCTTGGATTTCCTCATTCCATGAACCTGTATTCGCCGTTAGTGCCTTACTCAATTCGGGAGACGTGGCTGAGAAGAATGCTTATGCCCGTATTAGGTATTGTGGATTCGAAATGCTCACTCAACATTTAGAATGTTTTCTGCTCATATTCGATTTGTCAGGTATTAGCGAATCGGTAGAGAAGCTTTTAAGTTCATTATTGATATCCATTATTTCGGTTAGCAGTACCGAGTGATGACGGAATCACTATCTTATGGCCCATCACACTGATCTAGAGATATGAGACGCAGATTCGAAATACAGCATATATGCCGTGAATCCCCAGCGGCACTTTGTATCTCATGGTGGTATAACTGGAATAAAGAAATCCTTCCAAGTGAGGATCAATAAAATCAACACAAATGATCGTCAAGCGTAGCAATTCATCATCAAAGTTTACACGCCTTATTTGAAATCTGTAATGACATTTTCGTGAAGCGAGAATACATCACGGTGATACTAATAATGATCCTCGATTCGCCAAGTGAAGAATGGTTGAGTGCAAGAACAGCTGAACAATCGATGAAGGTTTATTCCTTGGCAGAATCAACTGAGTAAACTTGCACTACCTGTAATGTTTTATAGCAGTGTAGTCTCAGAGAAAATCGTTTAACTCGAAATATAACGTGATATTTTTTGATGCCAGCTTTCTGGTTTTCTTAATGTTCCTCGACGTTTTAGAAGTTCAATACACTCGAATGCGCAATAAAAGCGTACGTTATTTCGAGCGCAACCCCGAGTGAGGGCGGCGCGTCCGGGAGAAGAGAACGCCCGGCGGGGGAAGCAAGGGTGCGGACGTGCTTCTGCAGAGCAGGCAAAGACCGCCTTGACAATGTTAAGGGAGAGAGCGAAGCAGAGAGCAGAGCAGAGAGGAGAAGAGGTTGCGGAGGAGAGCGGGTGAGAGAGAGAGAGCGGGGCAAAGAGCGGGGCAGAGAGCAGAGCAGAGAGGAGAAGAGATTGCGGAAGAGAGCGGGAGAGAGAGAGCGGGGCAGAGAGCGGGACAGAGCAGAGCAGAGAGAAGAGATTGCGGAAGAGAGCGGGAGAGAGAGCGGGGCAGAGAGCAGAGCTGAGAGGAGAAGAGATTGCGGAAGAGAGCGGGAGAGAGCGGGGCAAAGAGCGGGAGAGAGCAGAGCAGAGAGGAGAAGAGATTGCGGAAGAGAGCGGGAGAGAGAGCGGGGCAGAGAGCGGGACAGAGAGCAGAGAGGAGAAGAGATTGCGGAAGAGAGCGGGACAGAGAGCGGGAGAGGGTGGTTAGAGGAGAGAAAGAGGAAGGAAACAAGAAGGGGCGAGGGAGAAAAAGGAGGGGAGAGGCAAGAGCAAAAAGTGTGGGCGCATGCGGGGCAGAAGTACGGCTCCGGCAGCAGCCTGGGCGGAGCGTGGATAAGTGCGACTAAGCGAGGATTGGCAAAAATGCACGGGGATGGACGGGTTCGGCAAGGATTGGCAGGTATGGGCGAAAAAGAGTAGGGTAAGTTTGGACGGCATCGAGCGGGCCTGGGCGCCGGTCGGCGGAGCTCGGCGGGGCCGGGCGGGGCCGGGCGGGGCCGGGCGAGGCGGAGAGGGCGTGGGCGAAGCGGGGCGATCGGCGATGCGGGCGACGCGATCGCGCTAATCCCCGGAGCGCCGGCTTACGCGCGGGGCGGCGCCGCGGGCGGTGGCGGGCGGGGCGAGCGGGGGCGAACGAACGGGCGGCGGGTGGGCGAAGGGGCGAGCACCGCCGTGCCCGCAGGCACCGCCGACGCATTAGGGCGATCCCAGGAGCCGCGACGGTCTTATCGCCCCCTTCGCCGCGCCCGCCCCCCGCCCGCCCCGCACTACGGCCCGCGGCCCCGCGCCGCCCCACGTGGACTGCCCGGCGCGGACGGGACAACACGGAGCTCGCGATCCCGCATCTTGCTCAAAATAGCTGCGTCCATTCCACTCCCCTGGGTTCGTGACCGTCCTCTGCTCACATGCCCCACCGTCCGCTCAGGCTGGTCGCTTTCGAAACCCTTTGCTTTTTTTGCCGATCTCCGCCCTTTGGCCTTCCACCACCCCTCTGCTCATCATGCAACAGAACCATATCGCATGGTTGTCTATTACGTGGCACTGCAGCGCCTCTGACTGGGAGGTCTTAGGTTCACGTCCTGACGGTGACAGGATTTTCGACACTAGCTTTTCAGCTAGGTCGAATTCAGTCGCTATCTGGAGGAGAATTCTAGCGGCCGGCGGCTCTGATCGGTAGTTTTCCGTGGTTTCTCCGATCAACACCAGGCGAATGGCGAAACAGTACCCTACCAAACGGGTCACGGACCGCGCGCGATCTGTCCTTCCTCTTCCTTGTCCTATCCTCTCCCCTTGCACACACACACTTACACTAACATGCACTACACCACCACATATTCTGGGAGACCGGTCGGGAGCTTACAGCTTGTCCCGGCTGAGGCGGTGCCCCGCTGGTGGGACAGTCCTGGTTAGGGGGAAATTTCGCTAGCCGACGGTAGGTCGGCGCCGGATCTCGCCATCCAGCGGAGGAAAGATCACCGCCATCTCCCGAGAAAAATAACGTGCACTAAACGTACGAGTCTAATGACCTAAGCTGTTGACGCGCCCGGAAT
>BLKR01008451.1:0-19333 GCA_011170035.1 Teleogryllus occipitalis
GATCACTTAACTATTGTATTGACGAGTAAATTATCAAATAATATGATTACTAGAAATAACGATTCTTATAAAAGAATGGATATGGAAAAGCTTATTAGTCTACTTAACTGTGAAGGTTGGATTAATGTGTATCTTCAAAATTCTGTGTCGTATGCTTTTAATATGTTTATAGACTCATTACAGTCATTATTAGATAACTGTAAATATAGTGTGTGTAAGTAAAAAATTATTGAAGTTGAAGCCTTGGAACACTGATAGCTTATTAATAAGAATACAGAAAAGAAGGAAAATCTTTAAACAGGTGATAAAAAAAACAAATGACGCTAAGCTAAAATGTTATTACACCAACTTTACATTGATTGATTGAATTTTTCGTCTTTCCAGGCGCGCTAACACCTTTGGTCATTAGTCCTGTAAGTGTAGTGCACGTTTTTCCGGGAGATGGTGGTGATCTTCCCCCTCTGGATAGCGAGATCCGGCGCCGACCTACAGTCGGCTAGTGATGTTTCCCCCTAACCAGGACTCTCCCACCAGCCGGGCACCGCCCTATCCGAGACAAGCTCTTATCTCCCGACTGGTCTCCCACTCCCGGAATATGTGGCAGTGTAGAGCATGTTAGTGTGTGTGTGTGTGTGTGTGTGTGTGTGTGTGTGCGTGCGTGCGTGCGCGCGCGCGCGGTCCGTGGCCCGTTTGTTAGGGTACTGCTCCGGCATTGGCCTAGTGTTGATCGCAGAAACCACGAAAAACTACCGATCAGAGCAGGCGGCCGCTCGTATTCTCTTCCAGACAGCGACTCAATTCGACCTAACTGAAAAGCTAGTGTTGAAAATTCTGCCGCTGTCAGGACTCGAACCTAGGACCTCCCGGTCAGAGGCGCAGCAGTGACATCAGCACCAACTTTAGGAACCGACTGAATTTCGATAGAAAAAAAAGCAAAAGAGGATTATTTAAGGGAGAAGTTTGAAAACCCTGCTAATGACATGAAATCACAGTGGAACACAATCAATGAGTTAATTAGTGAACATGGAAGCAAATACGATATCAATGAAATTTTTAGGTTCAAATGGTGTGGTGACTGAACAGTTTAAAATAGCTAATGCGGTTAATTCTCATTTTTTAAGTGTTGCCAATAGACTAACTATGCATGTTAAAAATACTTATTTTGATCAATTTCCGGAGTATAATGAAATATTCCAGCAAAGTAATACTTCTCCAATATCCTTTTTTATACGACCTACAACAACTGATGAGGTGTTAAGAGATATTTAAAAATTTTAAAATAACAAATCATCTGGCTTTTATAATATCAATTCCACTGTGGTTAAACGAATAGCTCCTTATTTCATTAATGTCCTGACTTATCTCTATAACTTGAGTTTATCTTCTGGACAATTCCCGAAATGCTTAAAAAAACTTATTCCAATTTGTAAGAAGGGAGATCGTAGGTTACCTGATTGCTACCGATCAATTTCATTGTTAAGTGTGTTTGCAAAAATAATTGAAAAATATGTTATGAAAACATTAATTGACTTTCTAAATAAATATAACTTTTTCAGTAGTAATCAATTCGGATATCGAGAGGGTAAGTCCACAGAGGACGCTTTAATTACATTTATGGAAGCTATTTATGATCCATTGAAGAAGGGCGATTAGGTTTCTGCTTTGTTTGTTGCCATTACCAAAGCGTTCGCCACGATTGACCATGGAATTTTGATTGATAAATTCTGTATCAAAAATCGTGATTCTTGTAAGCCTCTCTTTATTAATCAAGGAATTTTACCATTACCTTGTCTGTTGATTTACGAATCAGTAGTTTTTGTCAAAAATGACTTGCTTAATGGCGGGAATATATTTTCAGAAAACGCCGATATCTATTACTTTAACACTCGACGTAGAAATCATATTCATCAGGTGACAGTATCAACAGCTCATTACAAAAATTTACATACAATACATGTACATTATTTTACAACACTTTGTCAGATGACATTAAACGATTAAATTCGATAGAAAAGTTTAAATCCCAAGTGAAATCTTTTCTGCTGCATAACTGTTTCTATACAATTAGAGACTATACTGAGCATCACAAGAAAAGTAACATTAATTTTAACAATGATACATAATGCATTATTTACCATTTGGACTGTATAAATGTGTATAAACAACCTGTAACAAGTATTGTACTACAGCCTCCGGGTCAATGACCCCCATCTCGATCAGGTTTTTCGTCCAGTTTCCCTGATCCATTGAGCAAATGCTGAAATGGCCCCTTGGTTTGCTTCTGGGCATAAATGTAACTTCATTTTCTGTGCACGTCTTTTAGAATTCAGTGAGAAATACAATTATTCAAATTATCGTTTCCGTGTTGTTGCGGCAGGAAGTATTATTCCGAAGGACAACAGGGATAAGAGCCAAAATTTATTGCTTATTTATCCTTGAAAATATTTTTTATTACATAGGAGTTATTTTTACAATCCTTGCAAAAAACGATAATTTTTTTCTGTTTTCTAAATTCAAGTGGTATATGGCGTAGTGTAGGGATCACAGGATTTTGAAAACGTGTACATAATTCACTTCCTCATAGCACGTCACACAGTTTTTAGCAGTTTTTGACGTAAAATAAATAAATAAATTAATAAATATATTACGGTTAGCCGGAGTGAGAGGTCTACTTCTTAAATGGTTTGTCAGCTATCTTTCTGAAAGTGAAGAAACATAATTGATAATTGTGAAAGTGAGTCAAACTGGCTCAATTACATGTGGTGTGCCCCAAGGATCAGTATTAGGGCAATTTATTTATTTATTTATACAAATTACTTATGTAATGGCTATTTCAATGGTCGTTTATTTGTGTTTGCTGATGAAACGGCCTTTATTTATAAAAATAGAGATATTAGCACGCTACATAATGAAATAACTATAGATTTATCATTTCTTAGATTCTGGTTTGATAAGCATTTTATGAAACTAAGGGATAAAATTAAGTATATGATATTTGGTTTCAGGAGTGAAGTTAATTTTAACATTCCCTTAAAATTTCATGAAATTAGTTGTATAAAAGCTAAGAATAATTATTGTGATTGCCTCGAATTAGATGAAGTTTTTAATTTTAAGTACTTACGATTAGTAATTGATAGTCAACTGTCATGGAGGGATCATGTTAAAAAATTAAAAAAAGAACTCTACAACAGTCTAACAAAATTTTATTTTCTCCGTCAACTATGTCCTAGGAAAGTATTAATTAGGGTTTATCATGCACTTGTTGGTTCCAGGCTCCAATATGAAATTTCATGTTGGAGTGGGGCGTACCGATCAATAATTTCTCCCATTATAACCTTCCAAAAGCGTTTTATGAGAACAATATCATTTAAAGGAAAGTATGAACATAAACGAACAATTTTTTTGTTCTCAAAATTCTTCTCTTAACACTCATATATTTTTAAAGTTCTAAAAATGTTTTTCATCAGAAGCACAATATTTTCAATACCACATGAAAAAAGATACAACTTGAGAAGATATGAAACCTCTTATGTTCCAAAATCAAATTTAACAGCCCATCAAATATTTTATAGTAGTGTAGCACGAAGAATGTTTAATATTGTGAGCAATGAAATAGATGCTTTTACTACACTTGGTCAGTTTTTGGAAATAAATAAGAAAATGGCTTCTTTCGCAAGACAACATTGACCATTTTCTTCAGATAGTTAAGTGAAATGCATTGTTAGATTTTTTTGTTCTTGAAGAAACTTGAATAATCTAAAAATGTTATTTGATTACTCTTGAACAGTAACATTATACTTTTTTCTGGTATCAAGTTAGTTAGTGTTGTGGTATATGTTTAGATCTGAATTTTTTTTTGTGCACAGAAGTATTATGTTTAAAAACTTTGTTTTGTTATTCTTGCATGTAATTCCAGTGAGCGACCTGCCTCTCGCTACTGACAATTTTGTTTTTGCATACAAAGGTGATGGAGATTCCACGCAGTTTTTTCTGGGGGATCCCTAATTATTTTGCCCATCATGTTTAAATGTAATATTGTAAGCACTGTTATTGACAAAATAAAGACTTTTTGACTTTGACTATTTTAACGTTGGTCAATTTTACATGAATATAATGAAGACATGGAAGCTAATTTGTAAATGGTAGAACTTTAAAGAAGTCAACTTGTAAAATTTAATAATATATTATTGTTTATTTAATTTCCAATTGGGCTATTTTTCAATTTTTTTTAAATGCGTATTTTTCCATATAACTAGGGTTGAAAATATTTTTGCTAGGATCTACGGCGTATAAAACCAAAAGACTAAATGTTTGTTTTCGCGCATCTGTCCGCCGAGGAGGAAAGCGAGACGCCGCCAGAGCGCGCGGCGGGTGCGCAGAGGGGTCGGGAGGAGTGGCGGTCGAGTGCGAAGTGGGAGGTGATGGATGCCGAAGCGGGTGGCGCGGGGCGGGGGGGGGAGGTGCGGGCGAAGCGTAGGAAACGAAGTGGGGACGGGTTGCGCACGAGACGCGGGAGTGGGTGTGGGCGGTGGGGGAGGCGCGTGGGGGCGGGGCGGAGTGGCCGTGACACCGGCGCTCGGGAGATCGATGGGCCCGCTGGGTGGTACCCTGAGGTGGGACCTGAGCGTCGAGTCTCTCCAGCGCCCCCTCTGCCGTGCCTATTGTTCTGCAGGTCTCAATAGCTTCGATTGCAGCAGTGGCAGCTCGTAAGTGGCGACGTTGGGTGTTGACAAACGAGGGGTATTTTTGATGCTCCGCACTGCGAAAGAAACGGCATCTTTCGTGACCTGGAAACGGTGACACTCTGAATGAAATAATGAAGCAAGCCGCCCTTAGAAGAGAACGTGCTGTTCCACTTTTCTAGCAGAATAAATATGGAAAAACTCGCGTAGACTTGCAAAGATGAAATATTATATATTCGCTTAGCGTGCAAAAATGCTATAAATATTCTTAATTTAGGACTCTTTGCGTTCTCAATAAATCCCATAATTCATTTGTTGGGAACAGCACGCGATGAATCTGTGACGTCTGATATTAACTTTCTCACAAAATTACTGTAAATGAAATTTCTTCAAGTGTTGCGTCGTAATGTCAATATTAAATAATTAGCCGCATGTCGCAAACTTGCATTATAAATTTTCGTTTGCAGCTCAACATACTCTGCTGCGATGGTTTATGAAATGAACTTCGTTGTGTTTTTAGTTCATAAAGGTGATCTGATATTCTAAGAGATGATCTTGAAACCATCGATTTCTCAAATCAAAGCCAATAATTTAATGCATGATAATCAATACTTGCGACTGGGAGTTCGTTCGATCGTCTGTTACTAATTACCTTTTCCATCTTCATTGATAACTGGCTTGTGAAAGCGCCGTTAATGGAATAAAGGAAACGAGACTTAAACATCTATTCTCGGGTATCTCATCACGATTATCGGAACTTGGAAATGGGAGACTATCAAATAGTAAACGAGAACTCAAATAAACAGTAAATATGAAGAATTACTACAATTAACAATAATGATGCTAAAAGAAATTCCATTATTATTATTATTATTATTATTAATATTATTATTATTAACATTATGCTGTTATTTTATAGAATCTTATTACAACCACATTGCACCATAAATTATTCCATCTTCCCTCTCCATCGTACATTAATTTTTATCCATTTTACAAATTCAGTTATATTCCCTATCTTTTAACAGCAGCTTCGAAGACAGCAAATCAATTACAAGATAGCTGACAATGAATTTTCCAAGACAGTAAAATCAATGAGTGTCACAGAAACTTAAGACAACTGCAACATTACATATGCAATGAAATATAAAATGTCCATTTGCTACTGAAAAAACTACGACTGTGCTTCTGGGCACCGCAGTAAAATGCCGCTTTAATGAAACTTCATTATTAGTTCCTATCTTACTGCTGACGTTGTACATAATAGAGTTATAGCTTAAGTGGCCACGGCACATTTTCTTGTTCGCTCTTACTTTCCATGGTCAGAAGATAATCGGTTACAATCTAGAGTTTAAATACTTGTCGTCTGATAATTTTAAAGCAAATAACTCAATGAAAGAACCTAATGAAAGAAATACAAGTAAGAAGAAACAATGCCCACTACTATTTACATGGTGCGAAAAAATCTCAATGGTGAAAAAGTGTGTGACCTCGCCCAACATCTGTGCAACTCCAATGTAAAATAGAAACCACGGAAACCGTGCCAAGCTTGTAACTGCAACGGCAGCCTGTTTTACAGGTCTTCTCTCAATACACATTGTTCTGAATGGAGGCTACGACTGTTGTTTACAAACAAACTAGCTTGTAAATAAATTTCAAAAGAAAAAAGTGTTTACCAAACAGTAAAAAAAGATCAATAGAGATTTACTGCCAAGAACAACATTTTCTTCTCAAAATGATTTCTTTATATTTAACCTGTCTTGCTGGGAAACATGAAAGAAAGCAAAGATTGATGAAGTTAAGAGAAGTTATCATTAAAATTGTTAGTAAGTCATTATTAGTAAAACTGTCTTCCTGGATGAAAGAATCTTTAAAAGATATGTATATGAAAATGTATAGGAAAAATATTGCTTTTATGACATTTAAAGGGAAAACAACCATTTCAATATCAATAATAATAATAATAATAATAATAATAATAATAATAATAATAATAATAATGAGAACATAGAGAAAATATAGACCGTTTTATCAGTGGATGCAGCTCTATAGCGTTCTCGGAATATACAAAACGACATGACGTTTGTAAAGTGGTTTATCAGCAACTATGCCACAATAACAACTTTTTTACGAGTGTCCCAACACCATATTATAAGTACACTCCCTAACCGGTCATTGACACAAATGATCACAAAATGTACTGGAACAGGTCCATCATAACATGTAGGTCTATATCATCAAAAAAATTGTATGGCTTGACAAGAAAAACAAGAACGCATATCTGGTTCATGTTGCTGTCCCGCTAGTTCACAACATTCCGAAGAAAAGGAGTGAAAAAATTTAAAATGTCAACATCTGACAAATGAGATAAAGGAAATATGGGGCGTGAAAATGGTAACAATTGTACCAATAATTCTAGGTGTCACTAGGTGCCTAATAATAATAATAATAATAATAATAATAATAATAATAATAATAATAATAATAATAATAATAATAATAATATAATAATAATAATAATAAAGAAGGAATTTTTCAGGGAGACTTACTAAGTCAACTCTGGTTTGTCATCTGTATGAATCCGCTATCTAATCTCTTGAATTCCACTAAATGTGGATTTGGAATTAAATTGGGAGCAAGAATGATGTATCGCATAAATCACCTTTTATTAATGGATGATTTGAAGATATATGCTTCGACAAAATCTCAACTTGAACAACAACTGAGTATTGTGGAATTATTTTTAAAAAGTATTAAAATGGAGTTTGGCCTGGAAAAATGTCGAACATTGAATATTGTAAAAGGAATGCTCCAAGAAGGAGCCTTTGGACTTGCAAATAAGCACTTGATATAAGCGATGTCTGCTGAGGAAACCTACAGGTACCTGGGAATGGGACAGCCAAGGCTCATTGACCAAGGTAAAATGAAAGATGAACTTGCAGAGGAATTCATCCGAAGAACACGAAAGCTCCTGAAAACAAAGTTGAATGGAAGAAATATCATAAAAGCTATTAACACCTATGTTGTACCAGTATTAAACAACTCATTTGGCATTATTAAGTGGAGAAAAACTGACATTTGCGAACTTACTACGGAAAATGAAAATTTTAATGACGAAAGCACGCATGCACCATCCAAAATCTGCAGTCGCACGTATTACACCTCCGAGAGATATATGTGGAAGAGAACTCGGAGATATTGGAAACCCACTTTGTCGGCAAGTGAAGAGCATGAAAATGTATTTCCACTCTGCCGCAAAGTGAGCAAACAGTTGCTTCTGAAAAGGATGATCATGTTTCAGAGGCGATATACTTCTGAAGCTTAAAAAAATATTTTTCAAACACACGCAATACTTAATGAGTATCGATAATATTTGAAGGAAAATCTATTTGAGTTGGGGATCTTAATGTTCTAGTAAAATAATTCCCGTAAAAGATATTCTTGTAAGGTAACATAGGTTGCTATGGGATATTTAGAAAAAAATGCTTTAATTGACAAGTTTACCAAGAAATGGCTTCATAGCTTTTTGATTATTTATCAGTCACAATTGAAACTGTTTGCTTCATCTGCTCCGTGGAACTTAAACATATCAATTGCCAATCATTGTCTAACCTGAGTGCACCATGCGTGCAAGTATTTGTAACCTTGATGATAGAAGATAATTTATCCTTGTCTTGATATCTTTTTGCAGTAAAATACAGGTTTTTTGCAATTCATTCGTTTTAGTAGCCCGGAGTCAGTTACTCGGGCGTAAAATGATATTTTGTCTTCATCTACAGCGATGTGAACACGAGATCAGAGGATAATTGTACTTCATGTAATTTCTGGTGTCGTGTCGGTTTACCAAGTGGATCGATGATAGCGTGAGGGATTATTTCTTAAGCAATACGTGCAGAGCAGCCTTTTCCATCGACAGAGATTCTATAACTATGTTAGGATACACTGCGGAATTGCTGAGAAAGCTGTTCGTTCTCGTCGCTTCATTCATTAGAGATGTTGTGTTGTCAATACACGCTAAGGTCTCCGCCTCGCTACCAGATTTGTGAATGAAGTCAACTAGAACAGAATCACAGAAAGATACGTGTGAATCAACATAAACACATGTGAGCACGGGTATTACCTGAAGTCTAAGTTTGGGAAGGCAAACACATTGAATACCGTAAATACAATAAGAAATAATTAACTGAGATGGATATCTTACACGTAAGGAGGCGTAAATAGTATGGATTAGTAGTGCCTGGATTTTCATGACCTCAAATATCAGCAAAATATGCAAGCATTTATGACCTAAAATCTGTATAAATATGACCTTAAAAATAAAATATGACGTTATACAAGTTTATTTTTTAGAAAATCCTGATGATTTTTTAGGTATAACAAATACAAAATTCACCCAGGAACATATTATAAGTACGATACATACGGTGTGCAGTCTTTGGAACTAACTAGCATTTAAAAAAAATTGCTTCTGTCTGTAAAAAATCAAATACACTACAATAAAACCCATCAAACAAAATGTCTTGCTTTACTACTGCATACTTCTTGTTCAATGTTTTATAATTTCCTCTCAGTTTTTGGTTTCTAGAGAGTTGCATAGGATCACAAGGTGTGTTTTCTGGTTTTCCATTTTGACCTACGGTTGTCGCAAAAGATAGTTGTCTCTGTGGGAAAGGTCCTCTCCACAACACATGACGTCACGGGAGCGTATTGGAAGGCAGCGATATCGCTGCAGAGCAGCTTTCGTTCATTGTCTTCAAATGTTGCGGCATTTCCAGAAATTACATCACTAATTTTGCACATTGTAGAAAATCCAGAATTTCGCTGAAGAACACTCAGCAATTTATTGTACACTTTTTCAGCCATATGACCAAAGTCGATCAAACTCGATGCTCGATCAAACTCACTTCGTTGAAATTCACTTACGTTCAAATAATCCTTTGTGGTGCAATTTTTGAGTTTATTGGTGGCAATACCGTATCACCTGATACATTGTCATGCAAGACATTTTAGAAGCCTTTTATTCTTATGTCCAATATATATATATATATATATATATATATATATATATATATATATATATATATATATATGGATTTGGGGCGAAATTTGGCCAAAATATGACCTTTTACTAAAAACGGTGTAAATATGACTTTATACGCACAGTAAAAACACGTTTTTCTAATCGACAATACCTGGATTAGTGCACAAAATGTTTTAAAATGAACCTTCAGTTCAGATAAAATATATGACTTGTCATTAAAATCCGGACCCTAGTGATTAGTTGTGTTTTACGGTCCTATTGATTTCTATTTTATTTTTAATTGAAACAACATGTTAGATAAAAACGAGGAATACCAAATCGTAATCGTTAATGTAGTTTTCTAAAAACATCTGATTATTAGCCCTCAGCGAGGAGCATCTCAGCGAGGCAAATACACCAGGAAATATTTAAAATGTATCGGAAATTGGTGAATTGTGTGAATTAGGTAAGGTTATTGTAATTCTTTCATTACGCTTTCTGAGGTTGGGCGTAATTCTTTCATCGCGCTTTCTGACATTAGGTGTTTGTCAGCTTAGTGGACGTTACAATTCTTGGTTTCATGCATATGTACTATTTTCGAAATGATTTTTCCCCAAGTTACACATCATATACTTTATCATGGTTCACGCCGAAATAACGTGATCTCAATACACATTAGGCGAACGGCGAATTTTCGGCTGAAAATGTCGCGGGCCTGACAACGAAAATAAACTTGTAGTCTCCCCGGATCTGGGCTTAGCAAGCCCTCTCGGAGGCCCTCGAGACATAACAGACATGAAAGTCGGGAAAAAAATATCCATCCCTTGGGTGAAATTTGAACCCAAAGCCCCTTCGCACGGAGGGGGTTCGCGCTCTGTCTACTAGGATCTTGCAAAATCACTTCTGACACAGGTTTTATAATGAATTGATTTAGAAATGGAAGAGAATTGTCAGCATCTTCTAACATTTGGATACGGCCTAAATCGCTTAAGTGGCTTCGGGAACGATCTCTCTCCATTAGAGTTACGTGTTCCAATGGCGCGAATGAAATTAAGATTCAATCTTGGCTTTGGGGCGTGAAATGCGAAGACAAACAACCAAGTGCCACGCACAATCATTTAAATCATCATTCATCGTTCCATAATTACATAGGAAAGCCGTGTATCATGTGTGTGCACTTGGTCGCCAACGTCCCATCAAAGAGATGGCAGTTGAAGAAGATAAATTACTATGGTAGTGGGGAAACCGTTCCAAGGTTTAGGGTATCTATTTCAAGAGCTTTTCTATTTTAAGAGTTTTTTGCTTGAGCAAATGCCTCAGCGTACTTGAAGTTTCCCGCTGTCTGGAAAAGAAAAAAGTGTATTTCTCTTCGGAAAGTTGGTCTCCTTGGATTTTGTGTTTTTATTAGTAAAGTATAGTCGAAAAGCAGCGTTTATAATGTATCTCCCTAACGACACTAATTTGGGAGCCGGCGTTGCACTCACTCTACCAATACAGAATTAGAAATTACATCTCGACATTAAAGTAATGACGCGTGCTTTGTGTAGCATCGTCAGACATCTGCCTCTCACTACTACAGTAAGGGGTACCGGGTATGGTTGGGAATATTTTTTGTTTAATTTCTTCTAATTTATATTTTTTCAGTCCCTTTTTTAATTTTGGACAACCATAAATATTATAAAAATTCCATCATGTCATTTATTTCATAGTTTTACTCAAATGAAAAAAAAGTTAAATTCATAGAATAGAAAAAATTATCACAGCGTTTCGGAGATTTCCGTTCCCCTAATCAGGTGCTAAACTTGAAAATGATATTTACAATATTAGTTAAAGGAATGAGGGACACAAATATTACAAACAAAAACTAACACTGTACCCAATTCTAGATGAAAGCTCACCTGTTTTTCGAAACGTAAAAACCATGACTATGTAGAAGTAGACCATAAAACATTCTTTTTTAAATATTAGAACCAATCATTTCAAAATTTCATCTCTCAACTCTTCCCTTTACTCCTTCAACATTTTCTTAAGGGCTTTCATTGCGGATTAACCCTGGTTTGTTTGAGAGCTCTCCACTAGGGAAAAATTCATCATAAGTTAACTATCATAAGCATTGGTAGTCATATATTTTTACTTTCTCGCGCTTCACAAAGAACATCTTAGAAGAGGAAGTTATAAAATGCTGCGCGAAAAAGCGGCGAATTTTCGGCCGAAAAACTCACGGGCCTGACAACGAAAAAGTGGATAAATCCAGTTGCTAAATTTAGAAACAATATCCTCTAACACGTGGTGTAGCCAGAATTCCTATTTTGTGGGTCCTTGTTACAGAAAAATAGATTGACTGCAAAACATTTGTCTGTCTGTCTGCGAAGAACGATAGTGGCTAAATTGTTTGGCCGATTTCCAAAATTGATTATACTTCAATCGATCTGGATGAGGTAGCGGCCCCTAGAACCTGAACCTTATATGGTCTACCCACCCGTAGTAATGGTTTAACGTTTAGAAGAACAGGTGAGCTTTCATCTTGAAATTGGTATAGTGATATTTACTTTTTGTATTTTTTATGTTCATTACTCTAATTAATTTTGTAATTATTATTTTCAATTGTAGCACCTAATGAGAGACGGAACAGTCCCCGAAACGTTGTGGTAAATTTCTCTATTTTATGAATGTGACAAATTTTTCATTTCAATAAAAATATAAAATAAATGATAAGAAAGGATTGTGGTAATATTTAATTATGGTTGTCCAAAATTTAAAAAAGGTACTGAAAAATATAAATTATCACGAGAGAACCAGAACTTGACAGACTCAAAACTTGTATATTTTCTCCTCATATTTATTAATGATCTCGATTTGATTTTTAAGTCTCTGCTGACATTGAGTATTTTACTATCTATTCCTATCTTTAAGCATCCACTTTAAGAAATATGTTTCTCGAGACAAGATCAAAATAGCGCAGCTACATCAGCCCATACTTTGTCGTATTATTTATAATTCGCAATTTTTTAATATTTAGAGAGTTCAAAGAAAATGAGACCTACGCCATTTTAAATGGCCTTTGCTCTATCTCAGAAAAAATCAAGATAAAATATGGAACCTCTTTTTTGAAAAAAATACTATTTCCCTTTACTTGAAGCAAAAATTTCGCAAAAGTTTTTTAAAGTACATTTTTGAGAAAATTATTAAAATGTTCTACGGCTTCTTGGAAAGTACCGCTAATAATATAAATATTCGTTTCAAATTCAAATTTGCATGCGCTCGTCCTAATCAATCGGGGAATATTAGGTCTGGAGAAAATAGTCCGAATGGTTGAAGCTCTGCGTTGACTGCAGACGGACCATGGGACGGACAGTTTTGCCATCAATTTTGAGGCATAAAAGACCTACCATACGTGGATTCCGGACTACATAAGGTGTTCAAGGAAATAATTTTTACTTCATACAGAAACAAGATTTATCCACATTTTCAATTGATTGATATTTTCGCGTTTCCGGGCGCGTCAACTGCTTTGGTCATTACTCCCGTTAGTGTAGTGCATGTTTTTCTCGGGAGATGGCGGTGATCTTCGGATGGCGATATCCGGCGCCGACCTACCGTCGGATAGTGGGGTTTCCCCCTAACTAGGACTCTCCCACCAGCGAGGCACCGCCCCAGCCGGGACAAGCTCTTAAGTTCCCGACCGATCTCCCGGAATATGTGGTAGTGTAGTGCATGTTCGTGTAAGTGTGTGTGTGTGTGTGTGTGTGTAACGGGAGAGGATAGGACCAGGAATGGGAAGGACTGATCGCGCGCGGTCCATGGCCCGTTTGGTAGGGTACTGTTCCGGCATTCGCCTGGTGTTGATCGGAGAAACCATGGGAAACTACAGATTAGAGCAGCCACCCGCTAGAATTCTCCTCCAGGCAGCGACTGAATTCGACCTAGCTGGAAAGCTAGTGTCGAAAATCCTGCCACCATCAGGACTCGAACCTAGAACCTCCCGGTCAGAGGCGCTGCAGTGACATCAGTTGATGCACTGAGCTACCGCTCGCGGTGACGTTTTCGATGAGGGCCCCACAATACGTGTTTATCTGAGGAAAAAATTGCGTTTTATTCGCAACATTGCAATACTTACCTAAGAAGTGTGCGTAAAAGTAAAAGGAATATTGCTCCTGTAGGAGCAATACGCTATACTCCATTAAGGGGGATGGCAAGAACAGCACCCGGAGTTAGTATGGCCTCGTTATGAGAGACTCAAGAACACGAGCCGATTTATACGCTTCATTGTGGCGATTTCGGAGTTCAGCGAACGCGCGTATGCATGCGCAGTGCCTCTTCTCGAGATCCAAAACGCACATTCCGCATTTGCTACAACTTCGGAATCGTACGCCGAAGGGAAGTTTGTAAATCCGGTCTAAGAGTATTTTGAACTCAGCTTAATAATGAAAAAACATATGAACCAACGACATACATTGTTACTATAAACAATGTTTTGAGAGTTCTCTATTGAAATACATGTTTAACCCTTGCCTTCTATTCGTTTCGTCAATATTAATAGAAACGATTGGAAAATCATACACGGTTTTCTGCTGTAAGCTGAAAGCGATTGGAAAGCACTAGCCGTTTGTTGAAGTCCATCGTTTGGCTTTCTTTCTACGCTTGATAGTTATGCCTCCTTGACCTTCTGCCGATTGAACGTTAACAGTTGAGGAAGCCGTGCGAGAGCCTCTCCGACATCTCGAGGTAATTGGGTCGAAGTGGCGCAATATTTATGCTAGTTGACCAATGAAGGTGAAATATGTTTTAAGTATTCGCTCAACTTCAACGAATCTCTTCATATTACGAAGTTTTATTGCTGTCATCGCGTTGACATGCTTTATATTTATTTCAACGATCAAAACGCACTGGTAGATAAATCAAATAATATTTATCTTTTATTATACATAAAAACATAAAAGTATCCATTACAATTTATTCACGTCGGAAGATAGTGGGGTAATAGGAGTTATTTTACCCATCTTAAGGCTACAAGGCATACAACAGCAATATTTTAGTGAACATTGAACTAAATTATATGTTACAGACGTTAAACTCGATGAAAAAATATGATAAAAATATCATAAAACAGTAGCTCTGTTTAAAGCAATACGTGCAGACTCACCTCCTTAACAAACGCAAGATAATTAATATACTAAAACGAATAAGATATATATTAAAATAAATAAAGCTGACATTCATGTTTACGCCTTCATATTCCATATTTTAATGATTACTTGCTCAGACTTGAACCAAAAAACAGCACTGTCCAACCTAACAATAAGGAACAAGAAAATAAATGATAATTTTCCGAAAGTGTAATAATATCTCAAAAACACGATTTTCTTTCCTGAAATAGTTTATACGATCGTGACACTGTCACTGTACCACACTCGGACGCCACAGAGCGTAGTCTGCCCGCCCCGGCTGCCCAGTGACCTGTCAGCGGCTCTCAGGAACCTTTCCCCGATCGATTGGTTAGAGAATCCGGGCTCGTCAATTGCTATAGTCATTAGTCTCATAAGTGTAGTGCATGTTATAATCGCGGAAGAAGGCGGTAATCTTTCCCCGATGAATGACGTGATCCGGCGCCGTCTTACCTGTCGAGTCGCGGAGTTTTCCCCAAACAGGTATCTCCCATCTGCGGAGCATTCCTCTGCCGGAATAAGTTATGAGCTTCCGACTAGACACTCGACATGTATGGTAAATGTAGTGCTTGAAAGTGTAAGAAACCGATGAGGATAGGGGAAGGAAGAGGAAGGAAATATCGCGCGCAATCCCGATATTTAGGGTGTTGCTCCGACATAGTGCTGATCAGAAAAAACACATAAAACTACCCATCAGAGCTGTCAGCCCCTTGAATACCTCCAGACAGCGGCTGAATTCGATATAGCTATGTATCTAGTGTCGACCGCCACCGACGGGATTCGAACTCTAGGACCTGTCGGTCAGGGGCACTGCAGTGACATCAATTGATCCCCTGAGCCACCTAAGCCGGTACCATTCCCCGAGGTGTCTGTGAATTTGTATGGTGCTGCACGGCCTTTTCCCTGAGAGTCGCGGAGGCAGGCACTTGGAGCATCAGAATCCGATAATTTGTATTTAATCTTCCCTCGGCCTGTCATCCATGCTGAAGTTCCTGTGCACCGCCCTTTAAACCGGCGTCACCCAGCACAACGTGTATATCTATGCCTCCACGTATGGATCTCTGCATGCACGTCCGTGTTCACGTGCCGAAATGCGACGCGGCGTGCCGCTACTCATAAACACACCTGACGTCTTAGAAGTGTTTGTTTTAGTAACGTCAAGAAGCAGGTGTACGCAACGCCGTGAATGCATGAGGTCGTCCGGTGCGTGCTTGGGGCCATGACTCACTTTACCACGGTATATTGGAGATACACAACGTGACATATGGCTCTACTCTGTACGTGCGCTGGGGCTACCTATTTGAAGGGTTTGGGGTAGCAACGAGGGAAGTCACGCACCTTCGGCAGCAGGCCTTTCTGTGCAAAATTATATATAATATTGATGAAGGATTTGGGGCAGTTACATGATGAGACACTGACCAATATCGAGGTATTAACATTTACGAATAGCGGGAGTCTTACAGTAGCTGATATGGCTTATCTTTTTACTGCACTAAGGCCTTCATTAACATGAGCTGTAATGCATACTTACTTTTGTGTATGCAACATATGAATGTAACATTCGTTCCATTGTGTGTTTTACTAGATCGTTTGACCCCGCGACTGTTTGCACTTCAAGTAGCGCTCGACTCCGTAACTGCAACATTTGCTCACAAGCCAAACTTCCTGCTGGGGTAACCAGGCCGTATGCTCCCAACTCCCAGATCAGAGAGCACCGTAAGGAAAGACTGCAAATATCCTCTCGCCCAGCAGACAGCGACAAATATGCTTGTAATTTCCGAACGCTTTAAACTTTTCAAATAAAGGCGTAATGATTGGAGACCACTTGCGCACTTTTATTACGCTCGTTTGCATGAAAGCCTTGCTTACCAGGATTTGAAAAATTCGTGTAACTTGTAATCGACCGCGTCCAATTACTCATCATTTGATGTGTTCGTTGTTCGCGGGTATCGTACACAATCCCTAGCTTTAATTTGACACTGGTCATTTTCTAGAATCACATAAAACCGACTGTATCATACCTGACCCCCATTAATTATTACGATATTTTCCATTATTGACATAGGCGTAATGATGTTTGAATTTCTTGGGAATTATTGGTTTTTGTTTTATCGATTTTCTTATTTGTAAATATCGATAACATCCGCGTAAACGACACCGTAAACATCCGATGAATTTGAAGTAATTGCTTCATCTGGCGGTCATAAAACGCGTTTACATGGCTTGGCGCAAGCAAGGTCAGAACGAAGAAATTATCGACAAAAAGGAATTCACACACAACTCAAAGATGCTACAACTACCGGAGGCATTTTCTAATTTTACGTAAAGGTTTGAAGAAACTATTCGTAAAATATTCATTATAATTTATTGTTAGTATTGTAATTGTTTGTTTTAAATGTCTTATGTATTAGTAAATTAATAATATTAATTTCTTTTAATATGTTAATGTTAAATACTGAAAACGGCACAATCCACTTACAAAGTATCTTCTCCAGTTATCTTCCCTGCCTCAATCGGACCAAGCTCAAGGGTCACGACTTGTCTCCCGACATTTGTCGTAATGTAATGCGAGTATGTGTGTGCGTAAGGGAAGAGGAGGGGACAAGGATGAGGATGGAAAGATCGCGCGCGATCCGTTTCTCTTGTTAAGGTACTGCATTGGCCTGGTATTCAGCAGGAAAACCACGGACAATTTCCGATCGGAACAGGCGTCTCCTAGAATTGTCTTCCACTCAATTATTAAATTCCATCTGTGTAGCTAGACACGCAACAGCGCGAAGGTCGGTGACCTTAATTAAGTTGCCAGATGGTGTTACCTGCAATTACCACTTGGCTTCTCACATCATTTATGGAGGTAGGAAAAGGAATTAGGGGATATATTTCAGTTCAGGAGTGATACACGGAGAACTGGAAATGCACATAATGACACAACACAGCTTTAAACGTCTAGCTCACAGCCTTGATTTGAACTCGCAGCCGTGATGAAGGTTTGCTAGAGAGCATACCTCAAACCTTGTGTCACCAGGCCGGGCATAACATGGAGAGGGTTGATGATAAAGAGAGGTGTGAAAATATTAAGGGAATACAAGAAAGAATGTTGAAAGGAGATTGATGGTATTTAGAAGAGTCACCATTTCACAACGCACAACCATTATATACTCGTCAACCTTATCAATTTGGGTTATCCGGAAATTATTTGTAATTATTTTGTTTAATTGAGAATTATAATTAATGTTAATTATGCAGCTATAGTTATGAGACATTTTCTTCGGATAACATGAATGTGTCTCATCAAGCACAAAAAGCTTGGAACGCACAATACTGTAGTTGAGAAACTGCCTTGTCACCAAGGTCTGATTATTTCCGCCATCTGCCTACATTCGAAAATATTTGTAAGGTATGTTAATAATCTTTTTATACGTAAATCAATAGTAATGTGCTTCACTCCGTCAAAACCTGACCAATATTATTTCACTTGTTTTTTATGTCGTATAGAAAATATATTCATACTCTCAAATATACTTCCTTATTCAGTTTAATTTGAAGAAAACACTTTGTGTTTCGTGTTTGTGTATGCGGCACGTTGCTCCCATTATTCTGTGGTGAACCTGCACTCACAACATTATATAGAATCAATGCAGCAGTATTGAGCGAGTGCGGATGTGGCACCTTGTTTAATTCTGAGCCGCAAATATATTTATTTACGTCAAACACAGAAACAGCTGTACGTGACGTTTTGTACGGGAGAAAATTTACATTTGCAATCCAGAAGGAAAACAACTGACCAAATCAATGGGCTGGGCTAAAAACCTAAACGAAAAAAATTTGAAATGGCGAGGTTCTTTATTCAATCATATTTTATTCAACAAATATAATTTGTGTTGTTAATCGACATAATAAAGAATTATAGATAGATATTTATTATTCTGCAGGTAGGTATATACTACCTGGTGGCAGAACACTACAATTTACATATTACAAATTTGAACTTTAAATTACTTAACATTGTAACTTTAATTTATTTAAAGACATAACAACAACAACAACAATAATAATAATAATAATAATAATAATAATAATAATAATAATAATAATAATAATAATAATAATAATAATAATAATAATAATAGCATTAACTATGTTTTATGGCTGACCTGCACAGTTATTTTAAACTATTAAATAAAAGACTCCACGACTTTTTAATTACACTTCACTACACTTCACAATATTTGAAATTCACTTCTCTTTCTACTTGTATACTGCAGTACACTGCACAACACGTCACCACACTTCAATACAATACTACTTTGAATATAATTATATATTTAATACAGGAATCATTTAATAGTAATTAACACAATAATAATAATAGAAATGAAAATAACAATAATAATGAAATGATAACTGATATAATAATCCAACTTACTAAATTAATTAAGTTTACAAATACCATTAGTTAATTTATT
>BLKR01008452.1:0-19331 GCA_011170035.1 Teleogryllus occipitalis
GAGTCACCGGGGACTTAGGAATTGGGGGCTAGAGGCAAGGGACTATAGGATGTAAAAAAAAGTGGTATTAACTGAGAGCAGGAAGCGTCAGCTGATAACCGAAAGGTCGAGTTGACGTAAAAAGTCCAATTATGATGACGATGAAGATGATGATTCTCCCTGCAGCAATATTTGTTTTCCAAAGTATATTTATCTGTTAGTGTAAATTTCTGATCTGTTAGTTTCAAACTTTTGAAATCAATCTATATATCCTCTTCGGCTGTTAGAAAGATAGTCACCATTCTTCAGAAAGTACTGAAATCTTCCATCAGATCATTGTAGCATCAGTATCAGTTAGTGCCGAAACCACCGTAGCTTACAATACGTCTTGACCCCCATAAATGCCGTTACCATTCTTTTCGACTTGCTTCATGGCATCAAAGCCACCGTTTCTATTTGAAAGTTTCTAGTAAGGTAAGCACAACTAAACCAGAACAACACGATGCATCGCTAATTTTACAAGAACCTATATTTCCAAGACTATCAGCAATAAAGTGCAGCCAAATTACGTTGAAACTTCAACACATACCTAGCATTTCTCCACTGGAATTCTCATTCTAATTTCCCCAGCCTACTTTTTATAATCGTACGTACTGGGCGTATGGAATGCAACCATCCTCGCGGCAAGACGATGGCACGAAGCATTTCACTTCCACAGGAACGCAAAGAATTTCAAAGAGCCTTTCTGATCGCGTAGTTTCAACTGATGCGTTGCGTTATTCATAGCGACATCCATTCTGAATAACACGTGTCCAACATGGGGGTCAAGTGTTCGTGGTGTGTCTGGCAAGTTTTGAGGACACCGCATCAACTATAGCATAAACGGAGACTGTTTCACTGACATGTGATACCCACGTTCTTGCCATTCTGTCCAAAAGTCAGTGTCAGTCAGATATAGTCGAAAAGTGAACTTAATAAAAAATGTTTTGCACATATTCATTTATTAGTGATTCCTGCTTAAACTGCTATGAAACTGCTGTCATTAGACCCTTAAGTGTTGTACATGTCTTTCCACCGGAGGGGGCCGTGATTTCCCCCCGCTTGATGATGAGATTCGGCGCCGACCTACGCCAGACTACCTCAGAGAGCTTGCGGCGACTTTCCCTAACCAGATATCTCCCACCAGCGATGCACCGCGCCAGCCAAGACAAGCTCTAAGTTCCAGACTGGTCTTCTAACAACCGTGCTAGTGTAGTGCATGTGAGTTTGTGTGAGTGTGTGTGTAAGGGATGGGGATAGGACAAGGAAGAGGAAGGAAAGATCGCGCCCGGTCTGTGACCCGTTTGGTAGGGTACTGTTCCAGATTCTCCTGGTGTTGATCGGATAAACCACGGCGCAGCCAACCGCTAGAACCCTCCTCCACACAGCGGCTGAACTCGAGCTACCTGTTTACATAGTGTCGAAAATCTTGCCACCGTCAGAACTCGAACCTAGGAACTCCCTGTCAGAGGCACTACAGTGGCATCAGTTGATGTCCTGAGCCACACTTGCCGGTAATAAAAAATGGTAAATTATTCTTTTGCTAACTCTCACGCTGTAGCACAAGCTATTTAAAATCAAGATTTAAGGTCAATAATATATAACAAGTTCATTATTTTCTTGTTTTTAAATGAAGACAGCTTTAAAAAATGTTTATTAATGTTGAAAGATCAAATTATATTGCGATATGGAGTCCACTAAGGACATAACACGCAAAAGCGTAGCGTCTTCGTTAACTTGGCAGGCTATAGTGGCGAAGCGGCCAGGCATAGAGGTCACTCGCAGGGGACACGAACGAAAGCACCTTACGCACGGCTTCTCACGCAACGCGATTTAAATCAGTAGTCTGCGCTGCTACTCGGGAAGGGATGTCTCGCCACACGGGCATTATCACGTTGTTAAGGTGGCCCCTGCAGAGAGAAACAAAAGTGGACAGCCACGTGCGAAACCACGAGGTAGATAACCTACTGAAGTTTATTTCGTTTACTTTTTTCGGCTTTCCTTGCTTTCCCTTCCCATCCATTAGTCAAAGAACGACAGTGATAGAAGTGGGTTCTCGTCCCGGTCATCGAGACTAGCATTTAGCTCTGCTAAATGCGGCTAATGTATGTTATGTTTGAGTTAAAAACGTAATGCAGTGAATAATATTTAACGTTTTAAAAGAACGCTTTAATAACAGCACTTTAATAACAGTTGAAATTCAAACTGAATCTGAAGTATTCACATATTTGCGGTACATTTTATCATATTTACATTATTAGTGTATATTTTTTCCGATATTTTTTTCTTGATGTAAACTACATACTACTAATTGCGAAAGTCTGTTTTTCTTATATATTTCTGGAGTTGACGTTACATTAATAAATAACTAGTATTGGCATTTGTCTTAAAAAAGGAAAAACTGATACATCATACAGAGTTCACAGTGAAGTGGGAATGTCATTTCGCAAATGCATTTCTGTTTGCCTCAAAACGTCAGTTCCATGACATTTCTTAATTTGGTGAAAGCCGCACTTGTAAAGGTTAAGGCTTTATTACAAACTTCAGATGAGTATTTGCTGCAAGTATTTCGGCCGAACGATTTTTTTAACACCCGAAGGGAAAACAAGAAAAGGTTATGAGGCAAGAAAACATGTGTTAGTACTGTTGGTCTTATCATAATCTTACCTCGAAAACCTACAGTTACTGAATTGTTTTTGTTTTCGTGATTTCTGTATTGTAAAAGATCTTTGTTATTGTGTGATAATGTTCAGAGCACCTTTAATGCATAGAAATATGTCGATAAGCATCTGATACGAGAACTGAAAGTTTGCATGTCTAGTTGGCCCATGCGAGAATTTAGGAAATGTCAGTCTGTCATCTAGGGCATTTGAACCAATTAACAAAACCATTTCAGGCAAACACAATGGCTTGCTGTCGATTTTTTATCTCCTTGCAATACTCATCAGAAGAACATTCCGCCTAGCCACTGTAGAATACTTATTCATCAAGGTCATTTAATTCAAAATTAACCAGTCACCAGAACCTCGCCCGGCATGCTCTTGATCTTGTAATATTCACCGACCGACCGCTCTACCCCACCATTACAGAAAACGCAACAGCCATCACGGGCATTTGAACCATTATCTGTCAATGACCGGAACCTCACACGGGATGCTCTTGATCTCATCTCTTTGTAATATTCACGGATGGGGCACTGCACCACCTACCATCGTAGAAAACTCCATTCTCCAGCTGCAAAACACCATCGAAGAACCATTATGAGCATTTTCGCTACAGTCAGTCAACACCGTACGGTCTGCTATGTATCTTTCATCTCAGGCTGTTCACCGGCTGGGTGCCCCACCCATTGGGCCCGCCTCGTCTCTCGCCGGAGCCCCCGCCCGTGACCTCGTGAGGCAGTCGCGCCCACCCGTTAGCGAAGACGGCGGCGGCGGTGGGCGCGGGGGCGACCGCGCCGGCATAAAGCCGCGGGCGGCGAGAGGCTTTCTACGGGGAAGGTCAAGGTCACAGGAGAAACGCCGCACAGACCGCACACGCACTCGCTCGCACTCACCCCGCCCTCTCCGACACGCGCGTGCACGCGCCTTTGCTGATATACGCACGGGCGTGAATGCCTCACGCCTCAGCACGGCCCGGCCCGGCCCGCCTGCTTCTTTGCTCGGGCTGGGTACGCTGGCTGCCGTGGAAGAAAGTGTGACTGGGGGCCTGCGGACACGACGCTCGTCGAGGTGTCCATGTGTGTGCACAGAAGATTTAAATTCTGGAGACCGTTTTTTTTTTTTTGAGAATTCGCAAACACTGCACGTCTTTATTTGTGAAAGGGAACTTTTATTCTTAAATACATTCTTTCACCGTCTTTGGAAGAATGAGTCGTTTCAAAAGTTTGTGAAATCGTTTGTCGGAAGGAAAATATATCCAAATTATCCGTACCCAGTAGTTTAAAGAAGTTTCTAAAACGGTCAGTTCATTCCATTTGCGATAATTGTACGAGAGAAACGGGTTTATATGCGATTTGAAATGTAAGGGATATGTTCTCGCAACATTTTGGGTGCGAATAAGCGGTATTAAAATAGTATATCCCTCATAATATTCATTGAAAAATAATGAATTTATGTGGCTTTGATAGTGAAGTCCTCAAATAATAATTGCCCTTTATCTTACTTGTAGATACTTTTAAGTATAGGCAGAACAAGCAGATGGTTCCATTTTAATTCATTTCTTGATTCACGATACCTCTCAATTTAAGTAAAAATATTGTATCAAAAAAATTTAATACGGTCAACTCCGGTTATAGTGAACTTCTGAAGACTAACATTTTTGGTTTACTATATCAGAGGTCCGCTATATCCGATGTCAAAATTAAATAGATTTTCTCCACAATTATTGATTTTATTAATGTAGAGAACAGCACAAAACATTAATAACAGGATTTAAACATTTCAATATCTTTATTTCACTTTAAAAAACAATTATTTTCATAGTTTATCAAAACATTAATTATTTTCACTGTCAATTTGTTTCATGTTTGCTTCGTTTTTTTCTTGATCCTCGTCCGGGGTTCGTGCTCTCTCCACCCTTGTTTCTGTGTTGTCCAGTGTCTCTAAGTAGCGAAATGGAGTCTTGACACCCTCCAATACCTCTTGCATCGTTTTTTTTTATTTCTTCTTGTTCGGCAATACAATCTTTCAAGGGGTTTAAAAGTACATAAGATTATTATATGACAATTTTGGATTGGCCATCCATAAGGTAAGTGGGGTTTAAACTCTGACATAATTATTGATTTAATGTTATTGTTAATTAAGAAGAGAAAGGAATATGATTATGTTAAGGAGCTGAGGGTATAGTGGTTTACGGGGATTTGAATTTGTCTTTGGGAAATCTTGACTTTACGCGTGGGTGGACCGCATTTTTTCCCATGTTAAAAATGATGATGGTACTTGGTGAGGTATGCAGATTGTTGTAAAAATTGTTAGCTAATTTAGCTATGGTTTCTTCTAATTTTGTAATTTTTAATTCTCGATGAATTTGTTCATTTGTAAAGAACCAGGGGGCATTTAGAGTATTTCTTAGAAATATATTTTGAATTACTTTAATTTTATTAATATTGCTAGGAGCTGCACCTCCCCAGATTGGGCATCCATAGGTTATAGTAGGAAGGATTATCGATTTGAATATTTGCAGTCGGCATTCGATTTTCAGTGTAGAGCGCTGGTTTAATATTGGAAATAATTTTGAAATATTTGCTTTTGCTTTATTTGCAACCGCATTGATGTGCGATTTCCATGTTAACATTTTATCAAATAAAATGCCAAGGTATTTTACTGGTGAGGGGGCCTATGGTATTTTCGTTCCTAGTATTGATAGCTCAGTTGGATTTCGTGGTCTACAAAGGGTGAAGATTTTTGCCACACTTTTATCTGGGTTAATTTTAACTCTCCAATTCTGTGTCCAGTTTATGTACTCATTGAGATGATTTTGTATGCAATCTTTCGCTAATAAGATATCGGAATTTGAAGAAAATAGGGCTGTGTCATCCGCGTATAATGCAATATTGGAATCAGCGTGAATTGATTCTTGCATCGTTGAAGCACCGTCAGAC
The DNA here is from genome assembly GCA_011170035.1 of Teleogryllus occipitalis. Taxonomy (NCBI): domain Eukaryota; kingdom Metazoa; phylum Arthropoda; class Insecta; order Orthoptera; family Gryllidae; genus Teleogryllus; species Teleogryllus occipitalis. The sequence continues at coordinate 5,621 of BLKR01008452.1, forward strand.
ACTTCGAAGGCTCTTTCACTTACCTAATAACATACGAGATCCATTCGGTAGCGGCACGGCGCAAGCCACTAATGAAATTGATCGCTTTTCCGCGGCGAGTATCGCCAGATCACAGAATAAATACTACCGGTATCTATTCTGTGGCCAGGCTATGTGGCGGTGGAAGTCGCGCGCTTCATGTCGCCTACGTAGGACACCACGCGCTTTGTTGTGCGGAATCTCAAGTAACATTAAACTTGAAACTGAAGTAAGCAGTCGCGCGTCGCCGCCGCCAGTCATTACAGGACACGGCCTTTGTTTCCGCAGTGAAACGGAATGGCACAAGCTATTCAGTGTCCGCTACCTCTACCTCAGGGGAGACTTCTTCGATTATGACCTTTGGTTGTAGATATTTTTTCCAAGTTGCCTAGTGTTGGAATTTGTGGCACTGAGGCGGTACATTATTTTTCAGGAGGAAATTAATTTCCAGGGCGTTGTATTTCCTAAATTCACTATAACCGAGGATCAGAGTACACTATAATCAAGTCTTCTTATTTGTAAAGTAAATGAAACGGGAAGGGTACTATAACCGAGAGTTCACTATATCCGAGTTTACTATAACCGGAGTCGACTGAATATGGACTATATGAAACAATACAAATTAAATTGGGTATAATATTCATTTTATTGTACATAGTTTAAACATTAATTAATAATATGATTATTGCAAAACAAGATGTTCTTCTTTGGTCATTTTAGATTTCTTGATGTGTAAATGTAAAATTTGATAAAAGTGGCATTAAAATACTTGCATACCAGCAGCGGTAATAATAATATTACGACGATAAGTAGATTCATTGATGAAGGTGCTAACGGATTTCGGACACAACGTTGAGAGCAGAGGTTGTTGAAATGTCTGCAGAGATGCTCTGTTGGCAAAAAATAGTTATTCTGTTAGTACGTCCTTTACGAGTACAAGGTTACAAAACGTTCACTTGGGCAACGTCAAGTGATTACGTCACAGACTTTTATGTGTATATTAGCTTTTCATTTCTTTTTGCTTCTTTTCCTTCTTTCAAATATTTTTCAGTTCTCAATGCAAAAAAAAATCTTATATTTACAAAAGGAAACATTCAGAATCACTGCATATGTGTACATTTCTTTTGAATGAGTATCAATGAACAGTTCGTGAAACCGGAAACATTCAGAATCACTGCATATGTGTACATTTCTTTTGAATGAGTATCAATGAACAGTTCGTGAAACCGAACGCGTACATGGATAGCGGTAACCTCATGAAGGCGACAGTGGAAACATTAACGTTGCGGATTTATATGTAAACGTTGCATATGAATGTGAATTCTAGGAGTACATTTATGTGTGAAATGCGAAAACGCATGTATTTGCCTCGGTGTAGTGTGGAGTTTGCTAAGTTGGGTTTACGTGTGTTGTAAGAATGTCCTGGAATAAATATATCAACAAACGTCGTTTAGTCATTCATCACGTTTGCAGACTTGCGCGGGGGACTTCCATTTCATCAACTTCCCCGAAAGTATTCTTTTTATGGACCCGCGCACCGATCCTACAATTCATTGATTTTCTAGAAAATCTCCAATTCATCGACTTGCTTGCAGATCCTCTTGGTCCTACTCTCATCTCTTACTTCTGTACACGTACATACACTACACTAACGACCGACAAAGGTGACTCAGGGCATCAACTGATGTCATTACAGTGCCTCTGACTGGAAGGTCCTAAGGTGCGATCACAACAATGTACCTAGCTAGAGCAATAGGTCAACAAGCAACAGCGAATTCAGTCGCTCACTGGAGGAGAATTCTAGCGACCAGCTTCTCTGATCCATATTTTCTGATCAACACCAGTCGTATGCAGGAGCAGTACCCTAACAAACGGGCCACGGACCACGCGCAATCTTTCCTTCCCTTTTTTGTCTTATCCTCGCCCTCACAAACACATATACGGACACGCATTGCACTACCACCTTTGTCAGGATGCCAGTCGGGAACTTAGTGCTTGTGCCTTCTGAGGCTGTGCCAAGATGGTGAGAGGTACCTGGTTGGGGAAAATCCATGCACACCAACGTAGTCTGCCACCGAATCTCGCCTGCCAGCGGGGGAAGATTACCGCCACCTCCCGCAAAATTGTGCACTAAATCGTACGTGAGTTATGAGCATAGCAGTTGACATGCTCGGATATACTACATAATCAATCAATAGACTTGTTCGCAGATCATGAACTTGATCGACACGCTTAAAATCAAGAATTTTATCGACTTTCTGGAGTTGTTTCATTTCATCGGTCGCGCGCAGATCCTCCCCTTTTTCGTCCTGCTATAGATATTTCCCTTAATTGACCTACTACTGATCCTTACTTGATGTACTTGCTCTCAAGTTCTACACTTCATCTACTTCCGTGCACATATTGAACTTGATCGTTTTGCGCATAGAACCTCAACTTGATCAACTTGCACAGGGATCCTCCGCTTGATCGACTTGAGAACCTTCAATTAATGTACTCGCCTGAGAACCTCCACTTGATCTAATTGCTTGAGAACTTCAACTTCATCGACTTGCTTGAGAATCCCAACTTGACTGACTTCATTGATATTCTTCACTTGAACTATGAAAGTGTTGATTCTCCATTTATTCAACTTTCTTGAGATCCTTCTCTTCATCTGTTTCTTGAAATCTTGCATTTGATCGCCATATTTAAGATCCTCAATTTGATGGTCATGCTTACGATTTTCTCCCAGATCGACTTACCGATGTTCTCCATATGTTCTATTTGCATGAGATACTTTTTCAGACGACTGGCTGAAGATCTACTCTACCTGATCAACTTGCCTTGAGATCCTCCACTTGGACGACTGGCTCAATATCATCAACACTTGATCGCTATGCGTGGAGACCCTCCTCTGTATCGACATGAACCGAGATTCTACACTTTATTTACTTATTTGAAATCCACCCTACAATCGACTTGGTAGAGGTGCACCATTTAATAAATTTTCCCTTAATAAACCTGTAGTCACCACGAAGAGCCCATGTAGATTCCTTACGCAGCTGGAAATTGGGTAAGGAATAAACGGAAAAGAAATCGAACTAATAGAAAGAGAAACTAGCCAGTACGATAAGTATCTGCCATGTTGTAACACCACTAGCTTCAATTTTGTTTTCCTTTCTATGGCTTTTGCGGGTCCCCATAATTACAGGAACTTGGAATGGCCGTTCCGTGCGTATTCCGGACCTGCCTACAGTAGTGATATTTTGGTAGCTCCTTGCCCACAGATTGCAGCACGAATGTGTTCTATTTGTAGCAGCAGTCAAGTAAAATTTTAATTCACTAACAACTTATCTTCGATTTTGTCAGTTGAAATCTACTCATCGCAAAGGGTTCATTACTCGTTACAAAGCATCGGTCGGCCACCCGGATGCGGTCGAAGTGACTCCGGAGCGCTTTTGCTTCTTGCCCACGCGACACGGCGCGAAACACCAAAGAATAAAATACGCTTAACAAGAATGTACAAATTAGCGTATAATATTTCATGCTAATGTACATGTCATTTTTTTCCCTTTATCCTGGGAGAGGTTGGATGTTTTGCGGCTCTATGTATCTTTACCGCGTTGCAGTTTCCCCATTTTGCAAGAGAGGGTCTTTATATCAAATGTCTCTTTCTCCACAGCCCTCTTCTTTTGACTGCATTACAGCAACAAGAGAAATAAAAGAAGCACATAATTTAGTCATTAATTGAAGTAAAACAGTTAAGGTAAAAAATTGATAAGGGATTTAAATTGCACTATAAATTACTGTCAGAGATTAAAAAGGTAATAAAATTAAAGAATTTCAATAAGAATTTATAAAATATGACAATTATATAAATATTTAATATTGTATACCTACAGATCTAAACAAATTGATATGAATATCATGTAACACATAGTTGGGAAGGCTAAATCAAATCTATTTCTCTATCTCACCATTTCTCAACTCCACACTATCTCATCTATCTTTCTCACCATCTGTCGCACTATCTATCGCTCCATATATCGTACCATCTATCGCATCGTCAAACGCACCATCCACCGCTCTATTTATCTATCGCTCTTTCGCACCAACTACGACTCGTATCAAACCATCTATAGCTCTATCGCATCAACTATTACACCATCTATCGCTCTATCGCTCCATCACATCGTTTATCGCTCTATCACACCAACTATCACATCATCTATTGTTCTATTGCACAAACTATCACACCATCTATCGCTCTATCACACCAACAATCGCACCAACAATCGCACCATCTATCGCACCATCTATCGCACCATCTATCGCACCATCTATCGCACCATCTATCGCACCATCTATCGCACCAACTATCGCACCATCTATCGCACCATCTATCGCACCATCTATCGCACCATTTTCTGCTCGAGCTACCACTCTGTGTCTCATTACCAGTCGTTGGCAGAGCCACGCCAGAGCGAGGGCGGGTCAGTGCGGCGTGGCGGGCGGGGAGTCCGGGGCGAAGTGCGCGTTCTGCTGCGGGCGGCGGGCGTTCGCCCTGGCGGCGGCGCGCCGGTCCAGCTCGCTCTGCAGCTGCGCCAGCGCCGTCTCGTGCGCCCGCTGCAGGCGCGCCACCTCCAGCGACAGCGACGCGATGCGCCGGTTCTTCTCCTCCAGCAGCGGCTGCACCGCGTACACGCGCCTGCGCGCGCACACACACACGCGCGCGCGTTGGTTGGGAATAATTGGCACAAACCTCCAGAGCCTCTGTAAGGGATCGAAGGTGAAACCTTTTTCACAATGAATTGGTTGGTTGATTGATTTTTTTGATTCCGGGCGCGTCAACTGCTGTGGCCATTAGTCCCGTAAGTGTAGTGCATGTTTTTTTCTCGGGAGATCGCAGTGATCTTTCCCCGCTGGATGATGAGATCCGGCGCCGACCTACCGTCGGCTAGCTGAGGTTTCCCCCTAACCAGGAGTATCCTACCAGAAGGGCACCGCCCCAGCCGGGACCTGCTCTAAGCTCCCGACCTGTCTCATGTTAGTGTAATGGTGCATGTCAGAGTAAGTGTGTGTGTAAGGGGAGAGGATAGGATAAGGAAGAGGAAGGAAAGATCGCGCGCTCTCTGTGGCCCGTTTGTTAGGGTACTGTTCCGGCATTCGCCTGGTGTTTATCGGAGAAACCACAGATCAGAGCAGAATGAACCTATAGGCCGCTAGAGTTGTCCTACAGACAGTGACTGAATTCGACCTAGCTGAAAAGCTAGTGTCGAAAATCCTGCCACGGTCAGGACTCGAACTTAGAACCTCCCAGTCAGAAGCGCTGCAGTGACATCAGTTGATGCACTAAACTACCGCTCCCGTTTTTGTTTTTTATATGAAGATTGTTACGAAATGAAAATGTAGAACTTAACCCGGGAGTGCTCGCAATAGATCTGTGATATCCAACCCACGTAAATTTTATGTTATTGAAATATTGCTATGCATTAGTCATCTGATATTTCATCAATTCCTTCATTGTACTTTTTCTGAGATCGCCTGATCTTTTATTTTTATCCATTCGTTGAATCTATTACCGAAACATGTTCAAACTTAATCGCTCTGCTGCGCGATATCTGCCACATACGTTGGGTGCAATGACGCCAGTGCAATTTGAAGTCCTGGCCTGAGAGATACGTATCATGGTATTATTTTCATCCATGTTTATATGTCAAATGCCTATTCATAAAATGTAATAATTTGCCTTATCTACAATTGACTGTCACAATTTCTTACCAAAGAGAAAGATGTGCAGGACACATTTGTAGGGAAATGAAAAAATGGGAACCTTGCAAAATAGGAAAACTACAAAGATTTTCTAAATATTTTTGTGAAAGTGTAAAATATATATTTGTTTATAACATGGCCAAATAGTTTAAGGAAATTCTATTTAATATTACTTAATAGGATAATATAATGTTTAATGATTTTTTCGTGTACTTTGTCAATTTTTACCTTTCTCACCATAACTATTCAGACAAGAATTCTGCAGTGAAAGATTAATTAACATTGCAAGGAGGAACGTGTTCAAACTGAATAAAATATGTATTTCAGTAAATAGACCTTCAGATCTTTCGCATTCACAAAAAGTTGCCGCTACATCTGAGAGATACATTGCGGGTACTAGCGTGAGTCTACCTAATGCGAGCACTCTCGGGTTCATATAAGTGTATGAACACGTAAGAGATAGAACAATTTAGGTATGTAGTGGGTTGCTACGGAGACTTGTTTGTTTGGGTGATGGTGGCTAGATTTCGTAGAGAATAGACGTCTGACGATTAAATTTGATGTTTAAAGTGAAATATTTGTTTAAATACCCAATTAGTAGCGTCTTCAATAGTTTAGATTGTCGAAACCTTGGGCGAAGGTATTAAGTATAATTAATCACTGGTTCAAGAATACAGAACAAAATATTCGCAGAAGCGGAGCAGGTAACCGTTAGCTGACTGATCACCAATCCGGAACAAACGAATTATTATTTTATTATTTATTAATTATTGTATTATATATATATGTTATAATATATCTTATATTATTATATTATATATTTTATTATATATTATATTATATATGTTATTTATTGTTTTATTTTTTTACACGAACGGTGGAAATGTACAGACACTTTGCATAGAGCAGGCCCGATACGCGCGCCTGCACGAGCTATTTGCCCGCCTGGGGAGTCCGGCGCTCGTACGGGCACGGGTCATTTCCCCTGACTCGGCACTCATTTCCTCTTAAATTAACACGCGCAAGCTGAGGCGGTGCGAGGCGGCGAATAGTGGCTTCATACGAAAATATGTTCGCCAGATTTTGTTCTATCAAATAATCGAGAGTTGTGTTATGTTTACGTTCTTTACTACTTATTAATATTTCGTTTTTATTTTGTTACTAAATTCTCCCTCATATAAACATCTTTGCTAAGTGACAGGATTATGTTCGAATGGCGAATTCTTTCATTGCTTTAGTTTTGTTGTGTGTTATTAAATCATTCAATTATTTATTGTATTTAGCAATAATGAGAAATAAATTAACAAGTTTCTATAATTAACAATTATCGCGTACGGATGGATTGCGCTTTTAACAAATAAGAATATTTGTCTCTTAAACCTCCTAACCTGAACGTTAAACGTTAATGTTTTTACATCACTCTTAGGTAAACAGGATTACATAATCCAGAGTTTTTGATTCATTTTTTTAAATTTCACTCTCAATTGAGAACTTTAAATATGAACTTTAAGAATTACTATAACTGATTTTCTGACAATAACTCTCAAGTAACTTCTCCCAAATCCTGTCGTGTGCCAGGTATCCAGTGACTTACCGCCACTTCGTAGCAACTTGTACAACCCTTACTTTTAAATCTCGCGCCAATTTCTCTGGACGCACTGCCCGCGAGCTCTAGACCTCATTCATAATGCAAACGTAAACATAACGTAGCTGAAAAACCTACAAATGAGTTATTAAGCGAGACCATTCACAACGCCTTGACGTAACCGTAGACGTAAGTCAGTAAACGTAAAGAGTTCACAAGCTCCAAGCTTTTACGTTAAGTTTACGTCGGAATTTTACCAAAACCGATCAGATAGCAGTGTGGAAGGTCGATTTTAGATTGTGTTGAGGTAGATTGTGGATATGTCATTTTGTTATTGTAATGTCGAAAACTAGTTTGCGAACGGTTTTGATGCGTGTAGTGAATTCAAAGAAAGAATTTAGGCAGTTTTTATTGTGACTTTAATTTGACACATGTCAAGTTTGTCAAAGCATGCTCTGTCGTTGATTAGGTGGCAATGTTTTTATACTCAATCTACCCACTAAAATTGCAGCGCTGAAACACGCAAAACACGGTTTTGGAAATTTCTTATAATCTTGTGGACGCATACGCAAACAAATTACGAGTTCCTCATCAGGAGACCGAGACGCGTCCACTGACACCTCATTTGTCTCGATTGATGTACGGGAAATCGTCTAATTGTGAGTGACGGATCCGCAAATACGCACCATGCACACTCGCATTTAAATACTTCATAGGGATTAGTGGTTGCTGGCCAACTCTAGTCAAACAAATGCAAATGAAATGCCATTTCTGTCGCCACAGTTCGGAATTGCTTCCATTTTGACCTCAACATTTGTGCAAAACCTTCCTCGCCTTAGATAGATAGAGATAGAGAGATAGAGATACATAGATAGATAGATAGATAGAGATAGATAGATAGATATATAGAGATAGAGATAGAGAGATGTATATATATATATATATATATATATATATATATAGAGAGATAGAGATAGAGGTGTCTGATAAGTCATTCCCTATTTTTTGGTAGTTGTAATTTCTTTATTTATGACTCAATGTTTTTACAACTACTTTTGCTAGATACAGTGATTCTTAAGGTTTTGTTTAACACGTTTTTAAATCCCCACATTACGTCCAGTATTGTCAATGCATTTTTTAATGAACTATCACGTTCGATGCTGCTGCCCGCAGCATGGTTCATGGAACATTTGTTAACACAAAATATTGCTGCCTAAAATTCATCCAAGTTCTTTGACTTTCTCTCGTAAATCTTCTCCTTAGCTCACCCCCGGAAAAAATATCGCAAGGCGTTTAATCAGGGCTGCGAGCGGGCCATTCATGCAACATGACTGCGAATGGAACGACATGAGTAATGATCATGCAGCCATTCGCGGAAATCATTTGCAAAATGTACACGTGCTGCGTCCTGCATGAAGTGAAGCTGTGGGTTGTTCAACTGTGAAATTGCAGACCATACATAGATGTCTTAGGGCTCCTCAAGAACATTTCAAGAACTCTGCTAACATTCTTCTCTACCTTCAAAGTTGATGGTCTTCCTAATCTCCTTGCATCGGAGATCCTTTCTATTATTAGTAATTTGGAATGTCAGTTTTCAACCGTTTTTGCATCCAATGTTCCATGGATCCCTCGTTCACCCCTCCGCCATATTTGTACTTGCACTACAGATCCCCATACTTCATAACGAGCTGCTATTCTGGCCCGCTCTTCGACCATCAAAACAAGCGGCATTTTTTAACTGAAATATCATGCCAAAAAAATGCTAAATAAACATGCCAAAGAAAACCTCAAGAACTACGCATTCTAACATATCTTTGGTCCCGGTGAATAATCTGATAAGCCATAAACCCTTAGTTTTACAGGGAAGAAAAAAACAACTTTCAACTGAAGTAAATCAAGGATTAATGATATTCAAACGAAGGTGATACTAAAATGAAACTATTAATGTGTAGGTTTTGTGTGAATATCATTAATCCCTGATTTACAGAATTAGTTTAAAGTTGTTTTTTGCTCTGCTGTAAAATTAAGTTTTTTTGACTTATCAGCTCTGGGGTCAAAGATATTTGGTTGTAAAAACATTGGCTCATGAATGAAGAAATTGTAGCTATCCAACAATAGGGAGCGACGTATTAGCCATCCAGCACGTGGCTTGGGCGCTGGCTGCGTACTTGCAGACGGGCTCGGGCAGCGGCGGCAGGGCCTTGGCCTCGGCGTCGCGCTGCTCCAGCTGCGCCTGCAGCTCGCGCACGCGCCGGCCCTCGCGCTGGCCCTCGGGCAGCAGCAGCTCGTCCTGCGCCGCCTGCAGCCGCTCCGACAGCTCCTCGCGCGCCTCGCGCTCCTGCGCGCGCACGCAGGCCATCGGTTGGGTGGGGCGTGGCGTCGCGGAAGCGAAATGAACACACACACACACGAGCTCTATTTGCAGTCTTTTTTATTTACAAAATTTGTACATTTATGTACAGCTCTGGGTTTGATTGATTGATTTTTTCGTGTTTCCGGGCGCGTCAATGGCTTTGGTCATTAGACCCGTAAGTGTAGTGCATGTTTTTCTCGGGAGATGGCTGTGATCTATCCCCGCTCGATGGCGAGATCCGGCGCCGACCTACCGTCGGCCAGCGGGGTTTCCCCCTCACCAGGACTCTCCCACCAGCGGGTCACCGCCCCAGCCTGGACAAGCTCTAAGCCCCCGACCGGTCTCCCGGAATATGTGGTAGTGTCTTGCATGTTAGTGTAAGTTTGTATGTAAGGGGAAAGGATAGAACAAGGAAGGGGAAGGAAAGATCGCGCGCGGTCCGTGGCCCGTTTGTTTGGGTACTGCTCCGGCATTCACCTGGTGTTGATTGAAGAAACCACGGAAAACTACCAATCAGAGCAGCTGGATGCTAGAATTCTCCGCCAGACAGCGACTGAATTCGACCTAGCTGAAAAGCTAGTGTCGAAAAACCCTGCTGCCGTCAGGACTCGAACCTAGGACCTCCCGGTCAGAGGCGTCCAGCTCTGGGATTATGTTCGCTATCTGCCACCGTTACTCCCACGCACACTGCTTCCCATCCCATGGCCAGTGCATCCTCCGTCCAAAGGCTTTACCGCGCCGGTGCCTAGATACCCAGTGCTATGCACTCGTAGTGTCACGAGGAATACATGTTCGCCTTACAGCGTAGCAGTTGTGTCCACACTCGAGGCACATTGAAAGCGAAGTCTCCTGCCTCCTGGCATCTCTGTTCACTATTTTTTGGCGGTCAGGTGATCGCCCCCATTTTCTCTGAGAGTGACGGTGGCCGCTCGGCCAACACATTCACTCACATGGTGGTCACTCTGCATGTTTGCCCTACGTCATGTCTGTTTGCCCTACGTCATGGGAGGTCACGACTTCCCAATAATTGGCCCATGTTATGCGCCGCTCTTTTGTTCATAGTATGTGGCTGTCAGCCTTCCAACGCCAGCTAGTACGTTCGAAAGCCTGCCTGCCAGATGGTGACGTTACAGGTGTAACAAAGTATCGAACTGTTATACCCTAGTTGGCGGATTCAAACCTGATCGAAATCGTGGAGTTTTAAGGGCGAAAAAATCCTCCATACGGCATTCTTCGGATGGTTAGCAAAACTGTCTGTCCCATGTTGTAGATTTACCGCATATAAAAGCTCCTCAAGAATAAACGAAACCTCTGAGCAAAATTCAAAACGCCGGTTTCATCGGCCGAGCAATACGTTCTTTCTCTGCCAGACGGTGAAAGGAGCGAAATAGAATTTGCGTGGTCAAGGCAAAAGAGCACGCCTCATGGCCTGAGCCTTTCCACGGAAAATAAGACATCTTTCAATTGAATTAAATTTATAAGAAGGGACCGCTTTCATTGATTTATTAGTGATTCCGGGAGCGTCAACTGCTAAAGTGATTAATCCTGTAAATGTAGTGCTTGCTTTTATTGCGAGAGATGGCAGTGATCTTCCACCGCTGGATAGTAGGATCCGGCACCGACCTACCATCGGCTAGTGGGGGTTTCGCCAATCAGGTGTTTTCCACCAACGGCGCACCACCTCAGTCGAAAGAAGTTCTGGTTTCCCGCCACGTGTGGTCGTGTAGAACATTTAAGTGTATGTGTGTGTGTGTGTGTATGTGTGTGTGTGTGTGTGTGTGTGTGATTAAGGAGTGATGATAGGACAAGGAAGAGGACGGATACACTAAATGACCGGAACTAAATAATCAAGTGGACGCTCCATTTGGGATGCCCTGTCCTGGCGGCGCTTATCTGCAGGCAAACCGGTGTGGCCTGCTACTTCGAGTTGAAATGACTAAATGGTAGGTTAAAACCTATACTTTTAGGACGCAGTTGACCATTAGCTATGCGTGGCTCAATGAGTGAAGTGGCTCCAGTCTTTGGTCTTTTCACTTATCATAATACAACCTTCAGTCTACGTAAAGTATAGTTTCTTAAGCATGGTATGCTTCAAAGCTTTGTTGTCAAACGGTTCGCTTAAATAGAAAACAAATTTAATTGACGGAGTTTAGCAAGGAAAACGAAAATGGAGGAATTTAGTATTCAGTAATTGTTTTGAAAATAGTTTCGAAATAATTCTCTGTGTCATTGTCTAGTAAATTGAATCGCTTCGTCATTTCTTTATTCTCAAATATTTATCGCATGGTTGATTTGACCCTTTCTTTCTATAAGTCCAATGTTATATTTTTAAAGAAATTTGGAACCTGTTTATTCACTGAAACAAACTTCGCACCAACGCACGAAATTAAGAGACTGTTGTCACGAAATTCTACACAAAAGTTCAACCAGTTATCCATTCAGGTTACGGGACAATAATTCCAACATTCGTGTGTGTTGTTTTCTATGCCTTCACTATATTAGCTCGTGGCGTCAGGAGTAGATCCATGAACGAAGGTAATTTAAGGGACAAGTGCCGTAATTAGCCACTGGCGCCAAAGTTGCCGCTTGCAAGATCGTATAATTATTACTTTCCCTAGTCGGTAATTCCACAACAAGACGTATACAGACTGTTTTGTATCTCAAGGTCCTTTTAGATTATCGCCACATCGAGAGACTTCGTAGATTTCCCAAATAAATTAATGATTAGGATAAGATATCAGGTTTTCACTCGGGATGTCAGTGGGAAAATGATTTGAAAGGAAGTATCGATTACACTTCTTGGCCGTTTTTTTCAAGTACTTATTCTGCATTCGCCTGAAATTGATACGAGGAAATCATGAAAACGACCGATGAGTGTATCGACTTCTAGAAATTTCCTTCAGACAGTCGTCAGCTTTGACCTTCTTGACTGTGTCGAAAATGCAAACTCTATCTGGCTCTCGAATCGATTTACGAGATATTAATTATTTCGTCTCTAGACGCGTCAACTGCTTTGATCATTTCTTCCGTAAGTGTAGTTTTTGTTTTATCACGGGATTATGGCGGTGTTTTTCCCCCGCTGAATGGTAAGATCCCACACAACCCTCACGTTGGCTAGCAGGATTTTCCCTATCCAGGTATTTCCGAACAGTGGGTCATCGCCTCAGCCGGGAGAAGCTCTAAGCCCCCCCTGTTCTCTCAACATGTGGTAGAGTAGTAAATGTAAGTGTGTATTTGTAGGTAATGGGAGAGGATAGAGCAAGGAGGGGGGAGGAAGGTTGCTTGCCTCGAACCCTTGGATCTCCTGTTAGAGGCACTGCAGTGTCACCAGCTGATCCTCTGAACCACCTCAGCCGTTCTGATTTACGAACAAACTCTCGTACATTCGTTATATTTGTTGCCGCAATCGGTAGCACGAGGAAAAATAAGGTCTCATAGATGTCTTTGTATGATAAACGTAAAGCAGATACAATTGAATAGTGCTGAAGAATGTTGAAGAAGAGATGACTGCCAAGTTGTAGTGGTAACTGAAAAGATGACGGAGCATTAGGGGACACTAAAGGATTTAAACGAGCAATGCAAGACAACACTGTAGTGTGAAGATAAGAGATCGAACAAAATGGTGAAAGGAAAGCAAACTACGTTTGCATTCTATTCAACATTTTAGTGACAGTTTATACTCATTCACATAGAGGCAGGAAAGTGCGTTAGCTGTACATATCATGCCAAATGAGTACGGAAGAGAAATTGATTAGATGCATAAATATTATGCATTTTTAACGATTCCACGCACTTTAAAGTAGTTCCAAAGATAAATATTTCAGTGACCTTCTGATATGTAATGTACTCATAAGGCGTTGTTGCCATTGTGTACATAGATATAGATACCTTATGAATAAAAGTTCATTGTAAATCATCTTATATCACTTGCTTCTTCAAACGCATTAAAATACTGGTAAATACTTTACTAGAGTTGTATTTTTTATATCCTACTACTCGTT
>BLKR01008453.1:0-19304 GCA_011170035.1 Teleogryllus occipitalis
ATATTTTCACGGCTTTCAGCTGTCATTTAAGTAATACACGAAAATTGGAAATTTCAGGGACATAACTGTTTATTCTTCAAATGAAAGGCTTTGGCAACTTCTGATTTAAAAACGTCTATTATTTCTCATTACTTGTTAGTCGTATTTATTATTTTTACTATTGTTTTAAAATTTTAACATACTGGTTTTTGAAACATTTTAATAAATAGTGGAGCATTAATGATATTTAAGAACAAAAGTTGTGAATCATAAAAGTATGTTTTAATCACGAATAATTGCAAACCAGATCAACGAGATGGACACACAAGATATTGCAGCGTGTGTGCAACGAATACCACTAATTCCCGTTCATCTCTCTAGTGAGAAGACACGTGACCTTGATCCGGGTTTATGGTGGGTTCTGTTTCAAACCGTCAGACGCCCCTGATGTAGACGACCTTCCTAGCTGCGCATGTTGCGGCGTGCTGAACAGGAAGCATGCGGGACAAGCCTTTTGTGCGCTCTGTTAGTAACATGCTAAGCATCTGTGCACAATCTATCCTGTGTACATAACGAAAATGGCAGTCAGGTGACAAACGACCTTTCTGGTTCGATACCGACATCAAAAGCCTTGTTGGCTACGAGTTGATGAACTAGGGGGGCTCTTGAAATCATCCTGGACATATCATAGATGAATGTTAGCACCATTATCTACGGATTATCTTTTTAATATAATATTGATAATAATAATAACAACAACAACAACAAAATCATTAATAGGAAGAAGAAGAAGAATAAAAGGAGAAAAAATAGTTTTTTGTGTTAATGTTTCTGTAAAATCAAAGACGTACAACAGGTCTTTCAAGTCAACTGTGGAATAATCACATTTTAATCCTAATGTATCCCTTTATAATTCTAAAGTAGAGTATAATCTTCCAAAGACCCATTACTTGCGGGAATAAGTTGTTTATGCTCCACATTGCGATGGAATAGTTGAAGGTAATGCCGAAGTCCCATAGCTATACAATCTCTCTGACGTCATCATAATGTTCCATTTATCCTTTGTTGCCTGTTCAGTTTACTTTCTGCAATTTCTCGGTCACTTCGCATTAATCTCACAGCAGTCACGAAACCCCGCTGAAGCTTCGCGGACTCTTCAAAACGTTTGAGCTATAGAAAGTCCGGCGTATTCTTATCCCCTATCACGTAGAGTCTTTTCGACTCCAGCCTTCAACTTCCACTTAAGAGTACATACTACAAAAATGTTTACAACTTCACAATACTCGTGAACATGGATTATTTTGTGTTTTCGGGTGCTTTTTCTAATGTCCTTAGTCCCGTAAGTCCAGTGCTTCTTACATCAGGGAAGGTGGCGGAGTGCTGCTCCCGATAGAACGCGAGATTCAGCACCGACAAACACGTCGGTTTCCGGGGTTTCGACCACCAGGTATCCTCCAGGGGTAAACCGCTCCATTATGTGTCAGCTCTAAGCTCCCAACAGATCTCCCGATCTGTGTGACAGTGTAGTGCACGTAAGTGAGTGTATACATGCATCTTTGTGTATACTTGTATGAGAAGAGAAGTAAAGAAGGATGAGGGAGGAAGGGGAAAAGGCATGTGTCAAAGAATGTGACACTTGGAATATTACGCTGGATGTGCAGAACAAGAAATAGTTATTTATGGAACAAGTGGATTATTATACTTATTATTCGCCGGTAGCTTAGAATTGGCTTACAAGGCCGATATGTAGTATGGGTTAATAATCACCAGTGACTAAAACCTCTACAACCCAAGAGAATCATAAAGTTCAAATGTTCAATCCATTGTGCGTGATACCACTGAAGATGGTACAAGATTCCCCAAACATTCTATTTAGTTAATTATTTATACTATAAAATATATTTTAAAGAACTTTGTAGTTGATATCTAATGGATCCTTAACAAATATTCATGAAGAGTTTTAATGTTCTGATGTATTGCTGGAACAGACACAGCAATCGTTTCAACACTAGTCGCGAATTAAAGGAAAATGCGGAGCTTTCTCGGAGAGACATACATTAAATGTAGCACCAATAAATAATTCAGTGCGACTTATCAGTTCAAAATACTCGTATAACCGATTCAAAAATCTATTATATCATAATAATGAAAATGGTTGCGTGTATGGTAAAATGTTAACTAATCCTGGTGACTCATTACAACAGAAACAAAGTATATTAACCTTTATTTTAAATTATCGTAGAGCACTTCAACGTGGCATTTTGAAGGCGTAATTTTTTGACTAAGTGCGCAATGCATAACTTAATGTACTC
This sequence comes from Teleogryllus occipitalis, assembly GCA_011170035.1. Lineage (NCBI taxonomy): Eukaryota > Metazoa > Arthropoda > Insecta > Orthoptera > Gryllidae > Teleogryllus > Teleogryllus occipitalis. The sequence continues at coordinate 2,292 of BLKR01008453.1, forward strand.
CCATAAATAGAATGTAAATACAATATAAAAATAAAGATAAAGTACAGAAACGTGAATCTGTATCTATATCTATACTGTATGCTATCTGAATAAAATATATTTTTCTTAATTTAATCGAAGTATTGAGAGTAAAAACAATTCAACTCCCATCAAAAATTGGTTCCTGTTACTTCAGATAGTATTACATTAAGATATACCTAATTAAGCTGTATTTGGATTTTGCAAAATACTTGGACTAGAACACTGGATGCAAGAGTCTCCAAAGATTATGCAAAAAATATCTAAAATTAAGACATTTTCAACAAATTGCAGTTTTGTGTACCCTTTTGTCGCATTTACGGTAAGAATATGTCTCCGGTGAGGGTTCTTAGGAAAGTCAACCTTTTAGGAAATTTATTCACGCGCCCAAGGATTATGAGCACGTAATGAATATTAGGTGTTTCGCAACAGAACCACGTTTCCATACAAACCTTCCCTCCGGAGTTTGGGTCATTCCCAGAATCAACACAAAGTCCATTATCTGTGTTGGCTGGGATTGCTCGTGAACGGTAGAGCCGAGAGAAGCCTGATCACTTTCCGAGCTGTCTCGCACGGACCCAAAGCCGAGATTAGTGCTTCAGGAATGTGATAATGCTCTAAATATGACAGTGCTATACAGTCAGAATTCTATTCAGCAAGCGTGCACGTGAGATCTTACATGACGTTCCCTTCCGCGGAGAAGCTCGGATTCCTGTGGATTCCAACGTGGGCGTTCATGTCAGACGTTTTATATAAAGAGAAACCCCTAGTAAACCGGACAATGCCCGTAATTCCACTCACAGGCACTGGGGCAGAAATCCAAGCGAAATTTGTTATATAATGCATTTTCGCGGAAAGTTACAGCGGGTTGATATAGGAAACGTCAGAGTGAATGATATGATTTCCAGGGTTCTGTTCAGACTGTGAGGTCTTTTCCAGTTCATGAAATTTATTGTTCTATAATTTTACTCTTTTTCTGTTGTAAAGAACGACTGAGGTGGCACAGGGCATCGATTGATGCCACTTCAGTACCTTTAACTGAGAGATCTTGTAATTCGGGTAATGATGGTGGTAGGATTTCCGACACTTGCTAGATAGTTGAGCCGATGCCTGGAGAGGAATTCTAGAGGCGAGCTGATCTGATCGGTATTTTTCTAAAGTTTTTCTCTGACCAGGCAAATGCCGGAGTAGAACCCTATGGGCCACGGACGGCGTGCAATCTTTCGTTCCTCCTCCTTTTTTATCCTAACCCCCTTACTTACACAAACTTAAATTTACACGCACTACACCTCCACATATGTCGAGACCAGAGCAGTCCTGGCTTCGACAGTGCCTCGCTGGTGGAGATACCTGTATGGATTGATTGATTTTTTCGTATTTCTGGGCGCGTCAATTGCTTTGGTCATTAGTCCCGTTAGTGTGGTGCATGTTTTTTCTCGGGAGATGGCGGTGATCTTCCCCCGCTGGATGGCGAGATCGACGCCCACCTACCGTCGGCTAGAGGGGTTTCCCCCTAACCAGGACTCTCCCACCAGTCCCCACCGCCCCAGCCGGGACAAGCTCTAAGCTTCCGACCGATCTCCCGGTATATGTGGTAATGTAAGCATGTTAGTGTGTGTGTGTAAGGGGAGAGAATAGGACAAGGAAGAGGAAGGACAGATTGCGTGCGGTCCGCATCCCGTTTAGTAGGGTACTGCTGCGGCATTCGCCTAGTGTTGATCGGAGAAATCACGGAAAACTACCGATCAGAGCAGCCGACCGCTAGAACTCTCCTCCAGACAGCGACTGAATTCGACCTTGCTGAAAAGCTAGTGTCGAAATTCCTACCGCCGTCAGAACTCGAACCTAGGACTTGCGTGGGGAAAACCGACAATCCGAAGGTCAGGTTGCCGCCGCATCTCGCCATCCAGCGAGGGGGAGAAAGCCGCCATATCTCATGATAAAATATATACTACACTTACGGGAATATTAACTATAGAACTTGCTGCGCCCGGCAACATGGAAGAATAAATCAGTCAGTCAGGTGTAAAGGTCAGAAAAAAAAAGGAAATAAGTATTCTGTTCAGTAGGTATCGTTTTAAATTAAGACCCAACATACGAGGGTTGGGTGGAAGACATGGCAACTATTTTTTTTTCTAAAATAAATATTATAGGATCAGACTGTTTTTTGGTCGTGTGAAAGAAATGCTGTACTAATGTGTGTTCCCAACAACTGGTGGCTCTATGAGAGTCTCTATCAGCACAGAGAGCAATGTGAAATCACTTATCTGGTTGCCGCCAGGCGAGATGAATTTAACCCGTTTCTAGCAGCGTTCATATACCAAGATAGCCGTTCTCCGTCGGATAAATGCCCGAGAATACCACAGGGAACTGATAGAAACACTTGGGAATAATTCCATTCCATACCGGACAATCGTGAGATGGGCCGGACAGTTTCTGCGAGGAAGCGTAGCAACCAGGGATCAGCAATGCACTGAGGACTTGTGACTATGCAGATTGATGTGACACGTGTGGTAATAGAGCCTTTATAACGGGTATATAATGCTTTTGGAGTCTTGCAAACTCGTATCTGCTAAAATTCTTTGGAACAGGAAACCAGTACTGTCATTTCAAATATCTTAATGAATATGAGAAACACAATTTTCATGTATCGTTTTAATATCTATGCCTTTAGTTCATACCTAGCCCTTTCATGTGTGTATTTACCATCTACCAGCTACGATCGTATTCGCATAAAAAAAAGTTGCGGCCATTCCATATCGAACAATCGTGAGATGGTCAGGGGTGTTTCTACAAGCACGCGTAGCAACCTGGGATCAGCAACGCACGTACCGAATAAATACGCCGTAACACATCCATTTACAGATTATTATGCATCCTCGTAGGCTCCATCGATGGCAAAAGCTGAGGCAACGGCATCGACATCGGCGGTAGCCCCTGAAGAAGACCAGAAGCCGCGATTTTCTCCGGCGGCGTATTTGTCATTGTGCGGTGATAAAGCGAAGGAGAGAGACTAATTCCGCAGCTCACAGCTGCCTATAACTCAAAGGCGGGGAGTCGCTCTTTTTCCCTCCGGCCCAGCGGCGGTTTACTCGCGTCCGCCGCCGCCGCCGCCGCCGCCGCCGCCGCCGCCGCCGCTCCTCCCAGCGGCCCCGCGGCTCCAGATGCGAACTCGACTCGCCGCCCCGCGCGTATCGTCGAGCAAAGGCCTCCGAGCGAGTCAGCGGCCATCAATCCACAAGCAGAAGCTTTGCCTTCGCTGGCAGCAGGATGTTGTTGAAAATGGTAGGATATTTGAGGACGCTGAATTGGGCCATCGGTTACCATGCTTCCGTGGAGATGGGTGTAGATATGTTTCTGTTTAAACGATTGATATATTCTGGGAAATCGTGTCTTCGGCAAAATACACACGCAATTTCTAATTTTTTCACGAATTTTATCAGGCCTTCCTTTACTTCTTTTATGAAATGAAATTTCCAAAAAAGGAGCTTAAAATTTGAAAATGGAAATTTCAAATGTATTCGTCAAGTAATTCATTGATCATTTGATCTGTACGTCAAGCAAAGGGCTTCGAGCAAGTCAGCGGTCATCAATCCACCAGCAGAAGCTTGGCCTTCGCTAGCAGCAGGATGTTGTTGAAAATGGTAGGATATTTGAGGACGCTGAATTGAGCCATCGGTTACCATGCTTCCGTGGAGATGGGTGTAGATATGTTTCTTTTTAAACGATTGATATGTTCTTGAAGATTGTGTCTTCTGCAAAACATACTCGCGATTTCTATTTTTTCACGAACATATTGGCCTTTATCAGTTCTTCCTTTATTCTTTTATGAAATGAAGTTTTCCAAAAAGAAGACTGAAATTTGAAAATTGGAATTTCAAAAGTATTTGTCAAGTAATTCATTGATCATTTGATCTGTACGTCAAGCAAAGGGCTTCAAGCGAGTCAGCGGCCATCAATCCACAAGCAGAAGCTTTGCCTTCGCTGGCAGTAGGATGTTGTTGAAAATGGTAGGATATTTGAGGACGCTGAATTGGGCCATCGGTTTCCATGCTTCCCTCGAAATGGGTGTAGATATGTTTCTTTTTAAACGATTGGTATGTTCTTGGAAATCGTGTCCCTGCAAAACATACACGCATTTTCTAATTTTTCATGAACGTGTTGTTCTTTATCGTTTGTTTCTTTACTTGTTTTTCGAAATGAAGTTTCGAAGAAAAGAAAGTTTTAATTTGAAAATTTGAAATTCAAATATATTTGTCAAGTAATTCATTGATCACTTGATCTGTACGTCAAGCAAAGACCTTCGAGCGAGTCAGCGGCCATCAATCCACAAGCAGAAGCTTTGCCTTTGCTGGCAGCAGGATGTTGTTGAAAATGGTAGGATATTTTAGGACGCTGAATTGGGCCATCGGTTTCCATGCTTCCCTCGAAATGGGTGTAGATATGTTTCTTTTTAAACGATTGATATATTCTTGGAAATCGTGTCTTCTGCAAAACATACTCGCAATTTCTTATTTTTCACGAACATATTGGTCTTTATCAGGTCTTCCTTTACTTCTTTTATGAAATGAAGTTTCCAAAATAGGAGACTAAAATTTGAAAATTGGAATTTCAAATACATTCGTCTGATCATTCATTGATCACTTGGTCAGTACATCAAGCAAAGGCCTTCGAGCCAGACAGCAACAATATATCGTAGGATATTCGAGGACACTGAATTGGGCCATCAGTTTCCATTCTTCCGTGGAATGTGTGTGTACATACGTTTTTTACATAACTTTCTTCCTACGAAGTAGAGAGAATGTTATGTAATGCTGCGCGAAAAAACGGCAAAGCTTCAACAGAAAACCTCTTATTACAGGGCCCTGGTAACGAAAAAGTGGATAAATCCAGTTGCTAACATTAGGGGGAAATTCTGTAACATGTGATGTAGCCAGAAACAATGTTTTGTAGGTCCTTGATACCGAAAAATCGAATGACGACGTACCCTCTGTCTGTCTGTCCGTGTGTGAACAACGCTAGCGGCTAAACTTTTGAGGCTATTTTCTGCAAATTGGTATTCCCCAATCGACATAACTGATGTCGTGGCCCATTGAATTTGAAATCGATATTTTAATTCTAGGGGGTTTATGGGACATTTTCTATATTTGCAGGAAAAATGTCTCCAACGCTTTTGATTAAGTTTTGTTTTTAGATAGTGCTAAGGACGTTTAAGAGAAGGATGCAGATCTCATTTTCGTTGAAAATCTTAATTTTTCGAAATTTTTAAAAGTTCAACAGTTTTTTGTAGTCTTCCTACGACTAAAATATTAAAGATTCAGTTTTTCTCGATGAAATCTTGGTAAAATTTATGTCTTATTCATATTTCCAAAGGGGTATGGGCAGTAACATGATAAGTCAGATTTCCACCAAAATCGTTATATTAACATTTACAAATAGCGAACAGCTAGCTGAGGCTGGTATGACGTACCTTGTTACTGCTCCACGCCGTTTGTAAGATTTGAATGATGATGGAACAATGGTGAAATCAAAGAACTGAAAATGAGAGATTCCCGGGGAAAACTTAGCGGTTTTGCCTTGTTCGCTATAAATTCCAATACATTGATCCACCCGGATTTTAACGCCGATACCAAGAAGTGGAAGATGTACGGTTTGACCAATACACCAAAGGCCTTCCCTGGCAAATTTCACGAATAGGAATTTATGTAGAATTGAACAGTTGTTGAATTCTACAAAAATGCCGTGACAGGATCAGACAAATTTCATGGTTGTATTAAAGCATATTTTATTTAAGTACTATATTTTATTTTGATCCCAGCAGTATTAAACAAAATTATAATTTGTAACTTCAAATTAGACGTAGTCTTATCACGAAGTGATTAAAGCAGAAGCGTTTTCAGTGGCATTGAGACAGTCGAAAATGCTTAGTAAAAAAATGCCGTAAAAATGAATTCATACACGATATAAATTAGGTCAGATAAGAAATAAATAAATAAATAATTAAATTAAATTTAATACACATTGTTCATTAACATTATAGTACAAATAAATTTTAATGAAGTGAAATTAAAATTTCTATTAATCAGTTCATCATACACCCTGCTCCACTCCCACCATTTCTGTGCGCTACGATTTTTGGCGTCATCTGAATGTAATTGACGGTAGGCTTTCGTCATCATATATAGATATTGGACATTTTGAATCATATTTTCGATGCTGCGGAGCTTTCTTTCTCTCCAATTTAATACAAGTAACCGAAATGACATTGACCGGCGAAATTTGAAGTCTGTAAACGTTCCAAACAAATGTTTCACTGCTAATAAAAGTTCAGTTAGTGCGTTATACGGAAAATATTCTCGGCTTTACGACCGTTCTGACGACAAAATCCACCCATTCAGACTTTCATCGCTGTGTAACTTTTTTTTAAATGCTACTGTGACGTCTCGAGATTTTTCCATCATAAAGCAGGCAGTGAGTATGTGGCTTGACAAAAACAGATTGACGTTGTGATTTGTATTCCTCCTTAATTTCGTAAAGGGTATAGTCGAATAAGGCGGTGAAAATTGCCCCCAAAACAAATCGATAATCGCGACGCTCGTCTGAAAGAGAATACAAAATGACGCTGATTCACAAAAAATCAGCCTCCTAGGACAATCTGTTGCAGAGATAGAACGAGAAACGTGTTTTGAATGTTTTGAATGTTTAATTTTTTTCTCAGCATCTATTCAGTGTATCAGGCTGAAAAAAAATTGCAGAGCCGGGGAAATATAGTCCATAGTTCATAATTCAATGAAGTATTTCGAATTAATAACTAAAATAGAATGATTTTGTAAAATTATTTAAGGTCGCAATTGAAGAACAAAGGTTATCAGCGACTATAATTAAGTATACATCAATGAGTTAAATTACATATTGTATTACATGAAAATGAATAACATATTACATATTACTCGTCGTGATTGTATTACATTAACATCAAGTTATATATTATACCATCTTAAGTTAACAATTTCTAGCAACTTCAGTACTTTACACAACCACATCCGTCTGCAGAGCTGAACAATTTATAAAAATTTCTGCCTAATTTTATAAGTTTTTTTCCATAAGTATACCGGGGCATTCTAGGATAAGGTGTTGTAAAGACATTGTTGCACACCATTTAGGGCATGGTTTTGGGTCGGAGTTTTTGAATATGTAATAATATTTTATATTAAAATGAGCAATCCATAGTCTAGTGATTAAACTTGCTCTCTTCTTTTAGGGCAGATTTTCGGCAGGGCGAGATCCAGTAGGGAGTTCCTAACTAGATGTAGTTTTGATGACGAATCAAAACATAGAAATGATGTTGCCATTTTTGCATATTTATCAGGTTTGTCATTGCCAGCGATTGCAATATGCGATGTAATCCAAACAAATTCAATTTGTAGAAGGATCTTTCTATCTGTTGTTAAATAAATTTTCATAGAAATATCATTTAAATTAATGTTTATCTTTTTAATGAAAATGTACATCTTATTGCAGAGAACAAAAAAAGATACATTTCAACAACAGTTGTAAATTTCTCATACGTTTACAACGCAGTCAAATTATGTTTTATTCTACGAAAGTTTTCCTCCTTTGCCTCTCCTATCACTCTAATGGAAATATATACTTAAGTACTTCTTTTTCGTATGTTCTATAAACTGTGATAAAGAGCATAAGTGAGCACCGAACGCTAATATTGGCACAAAAGGTAAAATTTTGTAATAGAATCGAGTTTCTGAATGGTGGTATTTTAGGAGAGAATAAGATAGATTGACGTGTAACACACGATATAATTTACGCAAAAATTTGAGTAAAATCTCATGGTTATTTGTAAAATGGTCTGGATTCCATAACAAATATTTTAAGAAATTTCACTTCTTAAAAGTAGTAAAATAATGTGTAAATTGTTTTAGTAGAGACACAAGAGACAACATATCGTAAAACTCGGTAACATTTACAAGCCTTGGAATACAAGGCAAAGTATTCAAATTTGAAATTAATTTAAAAAAACTCAGTATTTGAGTTACCCGCAAAAATTTGGGTGGACATTTTATAAAAATTATTGAGTGTTATATGCCATATACACGTATTCTTAAACAGTGTTGGAGCTTTCACTTTTGTGTTGATACATCGAGGAGCGTGCACGACTTTGCCGAGTATTGAAAGAAAACGAACACAGCGACAGAGTTGTGCACTCATTATTGTAAAAGTATCAGGCAGAGGCGAAACATATTTGTCTGAAGTTGTTTGCCTAGACCAATTGTAAAGACATCTTGGAATCTCTGTACTTCAGATCGATATCTTATTTTAACGAAGATGTTACACAATAAGACATCAGGTAGTAATTACCAGGGACCAAAGTTAGTCCGTTCTTTCTGGGCCAAACGCTACTCCAAGCCACTTTTTTATATGCAAAGAAAGTGGCTTTGCAAAATTACAACCGATTTGTTCTCACAGAACACCATTCATTTCAATAAGTGTCTCCTTTCTTTCGTGCTCACATTTGGGAAGACACGAAAATCTTATCTCTTGCTCCACCGCTCTTCCTCTCCCGGTCCTCACATCTCCCACACTCCTTCACCCCGGCCCGTGCCCTGCGTTTAGACTTCGCTGAGCTCCACAGTAGCTCCTAGCCAACGCACAGTAGCGGACGGCCCAAACGCGTGCAAAGACAGGAAATGTCCGGGGAATAGCAATTTATGCAATTTGTTGTTTATTGCATGAGTACATGTTTTGAAAACGAGCGACGTTAGGAACGAGTTTTTATATTTGAACGAATGCAATAAAGCAACATTATAAACGAGTGGCGTATGCTGTTATTTTGTATAACCGCATTATATATTTATGAGAGAATCGAACTTAATTTTGCGAAACAAATTTCTTGTGACGTGTCGGATATTTGACATCTGTCCGAGAAAACGGTGGTCGGCTGTTCCGTTTACCTCTACCTCCCCCTGATTCTGTCACTGCGATTGGCTGAATGTGTGTTGACATCGTACCTGTAGTAAAATCTAATAAGTCATCATTTTTGCCATAAAATTCCCAATTAAGAACGATTTCTTGCAACATAATAATGCTGTTATAATTGCTTTATTAATAATGCTGTTATCGTTTATAATGCTGTTAAGCAAAAGAAAAAAGGTTACCTTTTGATGGGCAACACTAACGAAATTTAATTCACACGCATTCGCTGTCATGGCCCACTGTGCCAGGCCCCGCCCCCTCTAGCGACGACAGGGCTGCGTAGCCGGCGAGGAAAGCTACGACCCGAACTCCGCGAGGGCCCGAGTGTCTTATCTGCGCCAATAAGATGTGGCTGTCCGAGCCGGCCCACCTCGTTCGGTCCATTGCGCCAGCTAATATCCGACGCTGAGTGGGACGGGGTGGCATTGGAGGGGTGAGAGAGGTCGAAGTGGGGCGGAGGAGGGATAGGGACAAAGAGGGAGAAAGATGGGGTCGAGGGCGGGACGAGTGCGGAACGGGGGCGGGGCGAGGCGGGGCGAGGCGGGGCGAGGCGGGGCGAGGCGGGGCGAGGCGGGGCGAGGCGGGGCGAGGCGGGCGAGGCGGGGCGAGGCGGGGCGAGGCGGGGCGAGGCGGGGCGAGGCGGGGCGAGGCGGGGCGAGGCGGGGCGAGGCGGGGCGAGGCGGGGCGAGGCGGGGCGAGGCGGCGCGAGGCGGGGCGAGGCGGGGCGAGGCGGGGCGGGGCGAGGCGGGGCGAGGCGGGGCGGGCGGGCGGGGCGAGGCGAGGCGGGAGAGGCGGGGAGAGGCGGGGAGAGGCGGGGAGAGGCGGGGAGAGGCGGGGAGAGGCGGGGAGAGGCGGGGAGAGGCGGGGAGAGGCGGGAGAGGCGGGGAGAGGCGGGGAGGCGGGGCGAGGCGGGGCGAGGCGGGGCGAGGCGGGGCGAGGCGGGGCGAGAAGGAGACGGGGACGAGGCGGGAACTAGACGGGGACGGAACAGTGAAGGGGCAGTGAGGGTATTGTGCAAGGTGGGGTAGGCGACAAGCTGAGAGCGCTCATATCTGCAGAGGCGGAATTGGGTGGGGGCGTGAGGAGACGGGGGCGTGGCGAAGACGGAACAGTGAAGAGATGGTGGGGAGCGAATGCAGAGCATGAGGGCAAGCAGAGAGCACACACATCTCTGCGCGTAGGATAAGGTTTCTAAGACTAGGGATGGCAAAAAAACATCGTTTCCCACCAGAAACATCGATAGATTAACATAGATATTTTGCATTTGATTTTTTCTTCATTTTCTTCTTTTTTCTTATTTTGTTAGAAAAACATCGATGTTTTTTTAATTTTTATTTTTTTAATAAAGATGTTTAGGCACGTTGTAGAGTAGCAGCAATTCACAGTAATATCATTGATTTACATCATCCTCTTTATCACGCTGCACATTTCGCCTGTACGATCTGAGGGAATTTTAGGTGGTTTTCCTTCGATGGTGTATGAATGGAAGTGACAACAAGGGTAAAGTAGCGAAACACGATGATCTTCACGGTTCTTAATTTTATTCTTTACTTTCGACAATAATTTTTATCAACATGCTGCTAACATGCTGGTAACCAAGCAATGAAGTATAATCCCCCCCCACATTTTACGTACTGTAATTAAAAATGGATAGAAAAATAGCATGTTCATTAGTCTAAAATTAAAACATCGATGTTTTTTCGTTGAGGTTTTTATCGACATCGAAATCCCTTTAGCGATGTATCGAAACATTGATGTATAGATGTTTTGGTAAAATTTGTCATTACGATCTATAACCCGTACAGAAGCACAAGCGTTACCAGAGTATATGCACAATAGGATAACGCACTTTGTGGTCCCGTAGGACGGAAGACGAAACAGGCGACAGAGAAGAGTGCCCACTAGGAATCGTAGGCGACAGGAACGTGGGTTAATGGATGGAGAACACATCACAGGAATATTTTAGAGAATGTGTCAGGGAGAGAAGTATTTGACATTACAGCGCCTTAAGGCGAGAACCGGAATAGAATGTTGTACCATGCATTATGTAGAAAGATAGAATGAAAGCGATCAAAGAGATTTGAATAGGAAACAAAAAAGTGATTGGAAACGTGTGTTAGAGCAAATCATAAAACGGAGCGAGAGAGAAACTGTTAGAAACGGCAGACGTGCTATGGAAAGCAAAAGGGGTCAAATGTCGATGACCTCAGAGTTTGGTGGAGTAAAACAAACGAATGTAATGGAGCTTCAATGTGAAACAGAAAATGCAAAGCAGATAAAGATGGAGTGAGACGAGTGAAGCAATGCATGTGGTACAGGACTACGTTGGTTAGGGTTAAGAGGTAAATGTGGAAGAGGTTTAGTTAAAGAGTGAAAACTGGTAAAGAAATATGATGCGAATGTCAACATTGGAACATGTTATAGAATAGTGCATGAAAATGCGAATGGTAAGACTGGGCAAAGAAGAAAGATGTAGGGAAGTGAAGGAAAAAAAGTGGATAGGGATAGGTAAGGAATCAGTGGTACGAAAGGTATGGTCGTGGAGGAGTGTACAGTGTAGAATGAGACGAGGCGGATATAAAAGGACTGATGCCATTCCGATGGATGGGTAAAGGAAGAGCGTGTGAAGGATAAAGTGCCAAGAGAAGTGGATCGAAACGAAATCAATGGGGCAGGGATTTGGCAAGAGCGAGCAGAGTGGCAATACTCGAGGAATGAGGAGGAGGATAGAAACGTGGAAGAGAGTGAAACGGGACTGAGTGCAGTGGACGAATGTGCAGAGGATACGTTAAGAGTTAAAAATGAGACAGAGTGTCTACCAAGATGGAGCAGAAGAAATTATAACGAAGATCATTGGAAGAGAGGACTAGCAATCTTTCCAGTTGATATGAGTAGATAGAAGAACTGAGTACAGTACTACAAAATTGGCTGGTGTGTGAAGGAACATGGAACGGGGGAGACAAGAACGAGGATAGGAAGAGAGGACTAAAGAAGCTTGTAGCTGGTTAGAGAAGATCGAAGTGAATGCAGCAGTACAAAAGAGGCGTGCCTAAGCGTATGAAAATGGAAATGGTGCAATGCAGGTGGTTGGCTGGGCGAGGGCGAGTAAACGCTGGTCAGCGAACGAGACACGAAGTGCGGACGCGCCACGGAAACCAGCCAATCCGCCCGGTGAGATCGCGGCAGGACGAAGCGCAGCGGAGCGGCGATGGTGGTGGGCGGGGCCCTGGGGCCGGGGGCTGGGGTTCGAGGCTGGCGCGCCGCCAAGTGCGTCCTCCAGATCCTCCGGGCGCGCTCGCTCGCAGCCTCCCTGAGAGGTTGTCGCCTTTGCATAAGTCTCGCCAGCCGTCGTCCCGAGACCTCTGGCCCCGTCGCCGCCCTCTTCGCTCTCGCTGCTGCCACTACTCCCGCCGCCGCCGCCGCTGCCGCCGCTGCCAATGCTACCACCAGCGCCAACCAGTGCAGCTACAGCCATCCCCTCCGCCATCGTCATTGTCACCGCCTCGCCTACCGCCACCGCCACCGCCACCCCCACCCCCACCCCACCGCCACCGCCTCCGCCACTGCCGCCGCCACACCCACCGCCACCGCCATCGCCATCGTCGCCGCCAACACCACCGTCACCACAACCGCCACCGCAACCACCACCGCCGCTGCCACCGTCATCGTCACAACCACCCCCACCGCCACAACCACGGTCCTTACCCCCGCCGCCACCACCTCCGCCTCCGCCTCCCCCACCGCTACCGCCCCCACCTACGTCTCCGTCACTATCCCCGCCATCTTCACCGTCGCTGTCGCCGTTCCCGTCACCATCCCCGCCAGCGCCTGCGCCACCGCCGCCGCCGCCGCCGCCTTCGCCTCCGCCTCCGTCACCGCCACCGCCACCGTCACCGCCACTCCACCGCCTGCGCCGCCACTGCCTCCCCACCTCCACCTCCGCCACCGTCGCCGTCACCATCACCATCACCGTCAACGTCACGGTCGCCGCCCCCGCCTCCATGCCCGCAGTGGCCTTTGCATTTCATTCCGACTTGGCTGCCGCTGGCGAAGGGCCGTGGCGCGTCGCGACGCGCTTCCGAACTTCGGCGGCGCCTCCACGCTACGTAGGCACTTCCGAGTTCCCGCGCGCTTTTTCCATTGCGACACTTCGATCGATTAAACCTCTCGGGACGAAGAATTCAGCGGCGCATTCACAGTTCACTTCAGTAGAGCAAGCGCCAAGTCGCACAAATGCTGTCACTAATCTACATTAGTAAATTTGAATGCCCACAAAAATTGAAAGAAAACAGTGCTGATGCCTCCGACAATGTGAGAAATGTCTACGATTTCATTAGATATCCAGGACTTCGGGAAAAATCTGAACACTACGGAGCGGTTTCAATTTTGACTGAAAAATGCAAGTGTTTGATTGTGTTATTCTCCATATTTTCATATTTGCGCGTGCGAACTGAATTCTCTTATACAGAGTGTCACAGCTGACGTAACGCAATAGCAAAGCTCTAAGGATGAGGGCGGCCATCATTAAATATTTGTGATTCACGTGTTCCGTTATGAAAATACCTCTGTGATATTTGTGTCCTGTATAAAACTATTGTATTGTGTACCCATACATACCATTCTGTATTATAGCACTGTTTGAAAAGACTAATTTTCTTATAGTAGTTTATGCAATTAGTTTATAATGTTAAGCTTTATTGCATGAGCACATGTTATGAAAAGAATGACATTAGGAGCGAGTTCTCAAATGTTTATGAATGCAATAAAGCAATAGAAGCGAGTTTCGTACGCAATTTTTTGTATTACAGTGTTACACATTTTTAAGAACGTCAATATTAATTTTGCAAAACTACTTTCTTGTGACGCGTCGGTTATGACCGAGAAAACGTTGGTCAGCTGTTCCAATAACCGCTCTCCCCAAGATTCTCTCGTTGCGATTGACTGAATGTGTGATTATGCAATAATTCGTGCGGTAAAATGTAATGTGTCGTAAAAGGCCTTTTATGAACAATTTCTTGTAAAGAAAATATCATGTATAATGCTGGTACACAAAAAAATATTAATAATAATTTGTTAGAGTGTTAAACAAAAGTATTTTATTTGCTTTCCTTGAAGACTGAGCGTGCTAATTTTTGTAAAGCCATTTTGAATGGTTTTGTTCATCACCATTTTTGATGCTGCAGTAATTCTTGACGGGAATGTTTTACCTGAGTGCAAAAACGAAGACAAATTATATTTCTGAACGCAGTCGTCGTTGGAGGGAGTCTTTCTCTATACAAATTTTAAATTAAACACCATATTTTCATGATGTAATTTTATTGTTATGTAGACACTTGAGACATGGTTTGTTTTGTTCATTTCAACACTTTCCTTCCAGATCGATTAAAACTCTTCGTATGAATTAATTATTGACGCATTGACAGTTCAGTCAACCAAGGTTTAAGATACAAGAGTGATATTGATACAAATGATAATGCATAATATTGTCCAATCCAATATCTGCTCAACAGTACTTCAAGTTAATCTTGAAGTGAAATGTTCACTTCACTGCTTAATGGAAGGAGAATTACGGTTTTCACCGATATCCTTCTTCCTACAATCAACTTTTGAATGAACTAACAGGCTTCGATGATGCCAGAATTTAATATATAGTTTTAACATTACGTAGGCCCTTCAGAGTTAACGACTTGCTTTTAACATTGCTAACCTTCGCTTCCTGAACGATTAAATCTCTCGGAGCCGAATATTTCATCAGAGATTTAACAGTTCAGTACAGCAAGATCTCTTCCTGTTCCTGTTCTTTAGCTCGGTAGCCCACTGCGGGCATTGGCCGACCAGCGGTGACCCAGCCTCTCGTGTGGTTAGCACGAAGACATCCCTTTACCGTATATTCTGGTCTTCATGACTTCATGGGCTTTCCCATCGTCACACAGCAATATATTCTCGGACATTTTTAAGGAAAGCGTACAGGTATAATTTGTCTCCGCCGGGAATCGAACGCGGGGTTGCGTGGAAGGCTTGAGCACATATAACAATACTAGAATATGTGGCGTGATGGCGCAATAGTTGGCAATATCGAACTGTTGTACCCAAAGGTTCTGGCAGGTTCAAACCCGATCGAAGCCGTGGAAAGTAAAGCCGGCTGTCCCATATCAGTAGATTTACTGCATGTAAAAGATGCTGAAGCCTAAATGAAGCCTCTGAGCTAAATTCAAATTGCCTTTTTCGTCGCCTAAATACCTTCTTTCTCCCATGGTTGGTGAAAGGAGCGTAGCGAAATTTACGTGGTCAGACGGAAGAGCAGGCCTCATGGCCTGAGTCTCGCCACGTAAAATAAGGCATCAGTTCAATTCTAACCAAGGTACTGAGGGAGGCAGACTAAGATCTAGTGTAGAAAAATTCTTATAACTAATATTTTATAATTTTACTTCCAGAAATTAAGAAGAAGAAGAATGTTTTTCAATGACAGAGTTGTGATTGTCTTCCTGCACTCAAATTTTGAACCAACGAATAAATTTTGATGGTCCTAAAATTCTGATATGTTGTCAGTGTCATGTAGGCACTTAAAAAAGTGTGGATACTCTTTAGCCTAATTACCCTTCCCTTGACGATCGACTAAACCTCCAGTGAGTGAAGAATTTATTGGTACATTTTCTGTTGGATAATCAAAGTTGACACGATAATCTTAAATACAATAATCCTAAAACTTAAAGTTTCCCAATTCTATATTTACAGAACAAATTTTTGTACGTTAATGAATTTTAATGTTTAAAATTTCACGACTTCTCTGAATTGTATTGTTATATGTGCAGTATGAAATTACTGACGTTCTTAGTAATCGTTAAACTCATGGTTCATTGCAGACTTCAAAACTATTTAGGAGATATAACGGAAACTTTACTCGATATTTACTTGAAATATTAAATCATAAACATGAGTCATGATGTACGAATAAATCCCAGTATAAATAGTGTCATTTGAAGAAAAATGGAGTATTTTTGAAGATCACTACGTACATTTATACACGCCGCGTTGGTATCCTCAATGCACATTCGCGGTTCATGCCGTTGAAGTTGGCAGTGCCGAAACTCCGCCACGTTGAAATTTTTAGGCTCGTTTCTTACGTGAAAACATTTACACCACCCGAATCAACAATCAGTGAACACGTTGGACAACAGTGAGCATGGTAAAGACTAAAGCGTGAGCATATTCTAGATTCTCTTAATTGTTATTTATATCTGGTATACCACTTACTAACTGTTCCAAGTGAATAGATTGTAAATTAGCAGTATATTTTTTTAATGTTGACATGTAATGAAGTATAAATGAATGCAAATGAATTAATTTTACTTTAGAATCGTGCATTTTACATTCTTGCCTTTCTACAAACTTACGTAAAAAGAGAAAAGGAAGTGGTGTAATGCTGGGGCAGAAATCGGCAATTTTTTAACAGAAAAAATCGAAAATTGGGGCCTGTTGTGGTTAAAGTGGGTTAATCTTGAACATATTTGGCAAGCGCAGAAAGAAGAAAACAATGCGTTAAGTAGGAAATAATGTTACTTTACGCAGTAGTTCCAAAAACAAACTCTTCACTTTCTTAAAGCTCCGCCGTAAAGTTGGTGCTTTCGCCTGGTCGTAGACAAAGGTGTTCTTGACATGTGGGGAAATAGAGTAAAACCATTACTTTTGTTACAGACAAGTGCAGACAGATTATGTAGCACAAAGTACCACTTTGAGGCTTGACAGGAAAGACAAAGATACTACTGAACATACAGATGCACACAATTTGTAGAAAATGAGAGAGAAAATGAACGGTACTAGTTCATCTCGAAATCAGAAGATCCGACTGAAGTTAGAAAAGGTTCTGATGATCCCTGTTTCTTCCTTTTCTCGAATAACAATACTTTCTCCGAACATATTTACCAAGTGTTTTTTTTAAGCTTACATGTTAACTTCCTTTAATTTCACGCTTCGTAAGAAAAATCAACATTACATGCTAGGTGTCTT
>BLKR01008454.1:0-19303 GCA_011170035.1 Teleogryllus occipitalis
GGATAGCGAGAAGCTCACCTCAGCCATCAAGAGAGCACAAAATACGAAGTCAGAAATTAAAATAGGGGTGAAGAGCCTTGAAACCACCTCAGAACATTTACTTGCTCGCTGGAAGGATTGGGAAGAAGATACTTTGAAACACGCCTCTAAAGTATCTGCCGAAGAACGAGTCCACGAGGAAAGGGGCCAAAATAAAGAAAGAGATAGGTATCCAAGTGGATATAAATGATAAAGAACTCGAAATTGAAAATATTATTGCGGGCGCGGTGGAAATCACTGATCTTGCTCCAATTCTAGATAGGATGTGGCCAGACTCTGTTTTTGAAACCACGAGTGTAATAACAGGAAACCTCGCCAAAGTGAAAGAAAGCTGGGATATTGCGGTCATCACCAGCGCTAACGAGGAAGCAACTAAAATGCAGAATAGTTTGAAGCACATCTTCCCGGATGTATCCAGCCTTGTGAGTACAATGGAAGAAGGGAAGATAGAATATGTCCGTACTGCAACAAAGACGGTAACAAGCCGAGGAGGGGAGGGAGAAAATATACGCTATCTCTATCTACTACCATTTGCAGTGGATAAGAATGGCGTTAATGACATGGAAACACTACACTGTGTGTTAAAGAAATGGAAGGAAACGCTACAGTCACAAGACAAAAAAGATTGCTGTCTGCATCCCAGAGGGCCTCGATGCCTCCTATACAAGGAAGATTCTGGAATGGATGTTCCGGCATAGCGGTGTGGAAATTGGTGTCCTGACCGCAGGGAAAACGAAACAAGACACGAACCCCGCGGCTAAGGAGCGGAAGAACACCCATAAAAACGCAGCAGGACAGGAAACCGTGCTCTGCAAGGCAAATGGGAAAACATATGCTGACCTGCTTAAAACGATGAAGGAAGGAATAGACCTAGATAAACTAGGTATCAAAATAAAGAGCATCCGTAAAACGCGAAAGGAAGACTTGATGCTGACAATTGACGGTCAAGGAAAGGCCAAAAGTCTTAAGGAAGAAATAAAATCCTCAATTGAAGACGTTGTAGTAAGTTTAAGGAAGAAGTCAGCCACCCTAATGGTATATGGACTGGACCCAACAACTACAAACGAACAATTAAGAGAAGCAATCTGCGATGAAGCCAACATTGAAGAGGAAGAGGTTAACGTGGTATCGCCCAGGCCCGGAAGACACGGAAACCAGAATGCTACAGTGGTGATTCCCGCAGATACAGCTCCAGCACTTACTCGCGGGAAAGAAATTCGAGTTGGGTGGTAGTACTGCTACGTCAGAGAAAGGGTTGACCTCGCAAGGTGTTACAGATGCCACGGGTTCGGACACAAAGCGAAACAATGTAAGGAGGAAGTCGATAGAACTCAGTGTTGCCTAAACTGCGGGGTGCAAGGACATCAGGCAAAGGTGTGTGAAATGAGTCCTTTTGCACAAAATGCCAGAAGGAAGGACACAGAGCCGACCAAATGAAATGCCCGGAGTTCAGGAAACTTGTATTCCAAGTGAAGACAAGGAGAACATAGGCGACCAAAACATGACAAGACAAACCGTAAGAATTATACAAGCTAATTTAATGAGGTCGAATGCTAGCCACGATATGGTACATGCGACGGAACTAAATATGAGCGTAGACGTCATTCTAGCCAGTGAACCAAACAAGGCAAGGATAAATAATGGAAACTGGATACAGGATTAAAAGAGGCGACGTCGCAGCATTTTTTCTAAATAAAAATCTAGACGTTCGCCACTTTAGAGCAGAAGAGGGATACATATACATCCAGATGGGAGAGATCCATATTTACTGCTGTTACATCTCGCCCAATATCCCCATGGACACATTTAAAGATGTCGACACAATAATGAACGACTACAAAGATATGGGAGGGGAGTCACTAATCCTGGGTGACATGAACATTAAATCACCACAGTGGGGATCACCCGTATCTGACTCTAGGGGGGAAAAGAAATTGATGACTCAGGCGGATTGGCAGGAAATCAGTACGGCTTCATACAGGGCAAATCCACTATACAAGCAGTGGAACAGGTCATCAAAGTTAAAGAAGAGACCAGTGAAAGATGGGCAGCCCTTGTCACCCTGGACGTTAAAAATGCGTTCAATTCAGCCACATGGAGCTTAATAGTTGAGGAACTAAAGCGACGTAGCATCTCACAATATCTAGTGTCTCTGGTTGTGCAATACTTCCAGGGAAGATGTATTAAACTGGTGGGAAATGAATTTCTTCAGATGCATGCAGGAGTGCCCCAGGGATCGGTGCTAGGCCCACCCCTGTGGAACATACTGTATGATGGGGTCCTCAAAGTTAAATTAACGAAAGGAGCATCGTTAATTGGTTTTGCAGATGACCTAGGTCTTGTGGTCACCGCTGAAGACAGCTACGAACTTCAACTCAGGACAAATGAGTCTCTGAGACGAATAAACAGATGGATGGAGAATAACAAACTCAATCTAGCGCCGGAAAAAACAGAAGCGGTTATTTTGAAGGGCCCAAGAAAGCACCAAAACATAACGTTTCAGCTCCTTGGTTCCACAATACAACCAACCAAGGCAGTTCGCTACCTCGGCGTCATGGTGGATAAGACCAACACGTACGGTGAACACATTAAAACAATGACGACTAAAACGAAAAAAAAAGTAGGAATGCTGGCAAGATTAATGCCTAACATTGGTGGTCCGAGAACCGCAAAGCGTGAAATTCTCTGCAGTGCGGCAAACTCAATGCTCCTTTATGCAGCCCCTGTATGGCACAAAGCCTTAAGGTGGAAGAAGCAAAGGAAAGCATTAGAAAAGGTCCAACGGAAAATGCTTTTAAGGATAACATGTGGTTATAGAACAATTTCTATAGAAGCATTGCAGATCTTATCAGGAGTTATACCCATCGACCTCCAGATTGAGGAAAGGCGGCTTATTCACGAGAGCAACTATGGAAACTCTGATGACGGCAAAAAAAGTATTAGGAATAGAATAATGCATAAATGGCAGGAACGGTGGAATAAAACAGAGCACGTTGCACAATGGACTAAGCAACTGATCCCGGACATTAACAAATGGTACAGGAGCAGATTACGCCAACTTGACTACTTCTTGACTCAAATATTGACAGGTCATGGCCAATTCAAGGAGTACGCCAAAAACATTGGCAAATCGCTAGATGACAACTGTATATACTGTCAAGGTAGAGACACAGCAGAACACGTCTTCTTCTGCCCTCGCTGGGAGAGAGACATGACTTGGCTAGCCGCATAGGAAGGACAGTTGAACCAGGCAGTGTAGTAGACGCAATGCTTGAGAACCGGAACAACTGGCAATACATGAAAATTTTTTCCAAATCAGTAATGCAGGAAAAAGAGAAACAAGCAAGACGTAGACAAGAATAGACCTTATCAAGACAAGCACCATCCCGATGACATGCGCCCAGCAGTTCCAGGATGGATCGCGTAGATAAACGCAAGGAGTATTTTTAGTTGCTGGAAATCCAACTCCCGCAAAGAGCGGTGTCTTTGAAAGATTTCCCCCCCAAAAAAAAGTGAAGTAGTAGCAGTAGCACTAGCAGCAGCACTAGCAGCACCACTAGCACTAGCACTAGCAGCAGCACTAGCACTAGCAGCAGCACTAGCACTAGCACTAGCAGCAGCAGCACTAGCACTAGCAGCAGCACTAGCACTAGCAGCAGCAGCACTAGCACTAGCAGCAGCAGCACTAGCACTAGCAGCAGCAGCACTAGCAGCAGCAGCACTAGCAGCAGCAGCACTAGCAGCAGCAGCACTAGCAGCAGCAGCACTAGCAGCAGCAGCACTAGCAGCAGCAGCACTAGCAGCAGCAGCACTAGCAGCAGCAGCACCAGCATCAGCATCAGCATCAGCATCAGCATCAGCATCAGCATCAGCATCAGCATCAGCAGTAGTAGTAGTAGTAGTAGTAGTAGTAGCAGCAGCAGCTTAGTAGAAGTTGCAGCAACTTGCTGAATGACACTGCACTAGGCAGATTATAAATCCCGAAGGCTTCGGACTCCCTAATAAAAGGATTCTTTAAAAAACTCGAGCTTAATGCCGTCCTTGAACGGACAGAGCATTAACTACGAAAAGTTCTTTTGTAAATGGATATTTGAAAATTTGGTATTTAAAAGATTTTTTAATTACACTACCTTCTCTTGCAGACTAGTCAATAACGCACTTCCAACACATCTTGACCACAATTCACATAGTGAACTCAATAAACCAACATTTTTTCCTAATGATCTCACGGTAATTAATAATTCACAGATTTCCAACGATGACTGGTGAGAAAGTTATTCTAGGTTCTGATTGTGAATGTTTGGCTTCAAAACCTTTTGTGCAACAAGAAATTTAAACTTCTTAACAAAAGAGATTAAATTGTAATTTTCACTTTGTATTTTTTACTAGTACGAAATATTTGAATCATGCAAGTAACTTTATTTAAACGTCATTACATACCAATTCTGAAATCCATTTGGGAGGCAAATGGAAAATATTATAGTACATGAATTGAAGTAGATTTGGTCTAATTTCTTGAAAGCTCGGAGTTCCAGGTTCAGGGAATGTTAGGTGGGCTTCATACAACCATTGGATGTGTACTAACTAGGGCAAAGTGTAAATGCGACTTAGCGAAAATAACACTATTCAAATTTATTGAAGGTTTTTCGGGTAATCGACTGTGTCACCTTACGGTCAAAGTGGACAGAAGCAGCATATTTTTAAATGGCAGGCATGAATGTCATAACCATATACATAATGTCAAATTTATGATAAATATTGTAAACGCTGATGACGCTGCTTTTCTCCTGCGCATCTTCAATCTCCATTCCATATTCTCTGCGCACGTTTTCCTATGTTTCAGAATCGCTACCCTCTATTATACATGACGTCTATAATACATGGTTTAATTATGAATGAAAGCATTTTGGGGAACATTTGAGAACAAGCAAAGTGAAACAAGTGGTTCACTGTAACCACTTCGCATCGGCGAACGAGCACAACAAAGTTTATTGAATTTGATAGCGCTGCCGACGAAATTACTGAATCCTCCACCTCTAGTAAAACGAGCTCAAAACTCGCGCAGTTACACAAACTTTCCTTCTGTCGACATGGGTTTTGTATTAAGAGTGTTTCCCGACTGCCAGTGGCGAAATAATTCACCACCGCCTGCTCCAAGGTCAGGGCTTGCGTAACTCAGTCACAGACCTGATGAACGGCCGTCCCGCTGCTGAGAGGTGAGCGAAGTGTCCTCGTTGCCGACGCTCTCCACTGCAGTCTTCATCCGTCCCAGCACACGGTGACACAGGTGGCGGGCACCTTCAATCCCTCCGCTGCTGCTGGTGCTCCTGCTGCAACAAGATTGCCTTCAAATCCAGCTCATGTGCTGATTATTTCATGGAAAATAACTGTTTACGTAAGTTTTTGAATGAAAAATTTCGTGTCCCTTCAATACCGGGTAATACAAATAAAATTGTTGCTCATGAGGGTAGTAACAAAGCCCAAGTTACAGAGATTAAAAACTCGGCAAAGAAACTTTAGAAACTTTTAGAAAGGAATTTTGGATTAATTTATGCAAGATAAGTATTGCATTTCCCAGGAGTTCAACACCAATTGATGAAAGAATTGATTCAAGACTTCACTGATTCGAAGTATATGAAGGTAATTCAGTAAGTCTAGGTAATTATTGCATCAGTCAATTGAATGGAAAAACATTGACCAACTTAGATTGAACTAGAATGTTCGTCGTAATGAATATGAAATTTGTTCGGCAACAGGAAAGCTAATGAAAAATAAAAGTCTGTATCAATCCTTACTTCATTAGGCACGAAAAGAAAAAAGTTTCACTTTTGTAGATTTATCATCGACTGTACGATATTCGTTTCTTGTACGTCAAAATCATTTAAAACCTGACGGTGAGAATGTGTTCTGTGCAAGTTTTCTGAATTATGGGAACCTTCCCTAAGCCATTTACTAGTTCAATTGTGTTTAATTCTTGTGTATTTAATTTTACTTTAATTGGATCATGCCTCGCCCAGCACTCAGAAGGTTAGCATTTAAGAAACTAAAGCCTCCACTGTGGCCGATACTACAATGCATTAGATTCTGGTGCTTGTTAGACCTCCAGATATTCGAGCAATTCTACCACGAACAACTATTACCGCTGTTCCACTTACAATTCTTCCACTATCACTTCAGCTGCCCTTTATCAACGACTGCCCGGGATAACCGTTACCCGGGATAAATGTAACTTCATTTTCTGTGCACGTCTTCTAGAATTCAGTGGGAAATACAATTATTCAAATGATCGTTTCCATGTTGTCGCGGCAGAAAGTAATAAGAGCCAAAATTTATTGCTTATTTATCCTTGAAAATAGATTTTATTACATGGGAGTTTTTTTGTTTTGTTTTTTCTCCCTTTCAAAATTAAAAATTTAAGTAGTATATGACTTAGTGTAGGGATCACAGAATTTTGAAAATGTGCACACAATTCACTTTTCCCCATAGCTCGTCATACGCAGTTTTTAACTTTTTTTGACGTAAAATAAATAAATAAATACCCACCATGCCATACACGCGTTTTGATGCACGCGACCAGCCAATGCATGTCGCAACCTTAGGTTCTGAATGTATGCAATTGTTCGTTTATTTTGCTAAAAATGGTAAATGCTAAAAACAGTTAAAACTATGAGAAGTGAATCCAGTGCAAACAAATTCGGGGGTCACAATCCTCACCCATAAACACGTTTAATTCTTAATACATATATAAACTAACGTTTTTCAATAATGAAGAAAATGTTCTCTCCCATGTAAACCGCTTGGGAGATATAACACGGTAGGTGTTTGCTAATATCCCTCATCTTGCCCTTCATTAACGAATCGACTTAATATGGCGGGAAAACTGATCACGAAACCTTGAAAAATTATTTCCCATTTAACTCGAGATAACTTGCACAGATACTGAAGTTACATTTATGTTCAGAAGCAAAAAAAGGCGCTGTCTCAGCATTCGCTTAATCAGTTTAACTAGACTATTAAATTGCTAGACATGAAAGTTAGAATCACGTGCATGGCATTTGTATATTATTCGTACGATTCTTCCATGCAATTGAAGTCTAGTGAAGACAGGACTCGTTTCCCCAATCATTATGCCATACATCGGAGGGGGGCGGAGAACATTTGCAAAAAACACAATACGGCTGAGAATTTGTAAATACTGAACGAACTGCACAAATAACTAAATTTTGTTTTATTTCATTTAAATGGACGTTCAGAGTAGTACTTATTTTTTTTATTTGGAACGACAGTTTTTTAATATTTATACTTGACATTACTAAAACCTTTGCAACATATTTTACTACTTTACTGTTCAACACTTAACCGTTTACTGCTATCGAGATTAAAGAAATAACTAATACAATAAAATTCTGAAACATTAAAAATGAATTAAGAGTGACAAAAAAGTCTAAAATCTTCAAAACGTTCTCTACATAACGACAATTATCATAATTAACTAATAAAAATTATATTTTACAATTCGTCAGCAACAGAGGCAATGGCAACTTCCATGCAATTTCTGAACACCTAACACAATTCAATTAACACGGCGCAACTCCTAAATTCGTGCTAAAATTTGAAAATAAAATGTCGACAATGCACTTATTTCGTATTACGTAACCTTACCTCAATATACGAACGAATTTCAGTTAGTCTGGTCCTCGATAACACCATTAGATTGCCACGAGGTCAATTATGTAAACGGATGGAACCTGAACAAGAATACAGTCATTTAAAACGGAAAACAAAATGAATCTTATTTTCGTTAAGTTTTACACACAAATTGTTACGAACAACAAATTACGAAACTCATTACCTTAAATAACGGTGCCAGCCAAACAGTCGATAAACCATTTCCATCACCCGTAACTACCCAAAATTTCATCCCTGCTGCCGCCGCACACTAGCTTTGTTGACGGCAGATACACATCTGCGCCTCTCCTTCAAAATCTATCCCCTCCACTCCCCACTACTCGTTTCCCCTTCTCAAACGTTGAAGCCCTTCTCTCAACCCCTCCACAGACGCCAGATTTAGAGCGATTGGAAGCAATGGATGTTCAGTGCTTCATGGCGTTTAGTCGATTAATAATTCATGCAATATACAAAAGAAATACCAAATAAACTTAAAGCATATGTCCATGGCAATCGTGTAAACCTTTGCTAATACGATATAATATAATTTTATGATATGAATTTTCTTTGTAAGCTAGTGGTGCGAAAACAGAACGAACTTTCTCGCCAGTTTTTTTACCGCAAAATTACGCGAAAAGTACTCAAATTTTCGAAAAATTGTACATGACCTTATTTCAAAACATATTTTTAAGCAACAGGTTTCACTAAGAGAAAAATATCTCAATCATTAATACTTTAGTTGTAGGAAGACTCCGAAAATATTTTAAACTTTTGCAGTTTTCGAAAAATCAGTGTTTTCAATGAACACGAGACCTGCACTACTCTCTTAGGCGTCCTTTACACGATCCAACAACAAAATTTAATCAAAAACAAAATGGAGCCAGTTTTTTGAAAATTTTGAAAATAGCACAGGGGCCTCATGTAAAGTAACCCCCAAAATTAAAATATCGGTTTCAAATTCAAGGACTCACGACAGATCGATTAGGGAATATCAATTTTGGAGAAAATCGGCTGAACGGTTTAGCCGCTAGCGTTGGTCACAGACGGACGAACTGCTGGACAGACGGACGGAAAGACATATTACCGTCGTTCGATTTTTTGGTTTCAAGGACCAACAAAACATAGATTCTGGCTGCAACACGTGTTAGATGATTTTTTTCTAAATTTAGCATCTGTATTTATCCACTTTTTCGTTATCAAGGCCTTTAAATAATACAAGTTTTTCCTGAAAATTTGCCGTTCTTCGCTCAGCATTACAATACTTCCTTTCTACTCCGTAGCGACAGTATAAAGAGTAACAATTCATAAAACGATGTCTCACATTAGTTTCGTGATAAAAAATTAACTGTAAATGCAGAAAAATCCGCTTCGATTTACTTCTCTATTTGAAATAGGTAATTCTATGCGCCAATTACAATGAACAATATGGATGTGGCTGTTGTCCAAGTAGCAAAATGAGTGTTTCTCTCACTGAGGTCAAACCTCAAATGGAATACCCATGTAACTGAATTGGTCAATAAATTAGGTTTACTATGTTAAGCATTTGAAATTTTAGAAATATCAGGTTTGCAAAGAAAATTAGACCTGTTCCATTCTCTTAAGCGTTCTTTTCGCTATCTGGGGACAAAGTTTAATAAAAAATTTGGAGTAAAATTTTAGAAAATTTTTTAAATGTTGAGGACTTATGTAAAGGACTACAAAAAAATTAAAAATATCCTTTTCAAACTCTCAGGATATCGAGTTCCTTTGAACTGATTGAGGAATATCAATTTGGAGGCTAATTTTGACGGCGAAAGTGTTTTAGCCCCGACTTTGACCACAGACGGAGACAGACACATTTTACCGTCAATCAATGTTTTGATATAAATGACCAAGAAAATGGATTCTGACTCCACAACGCTATAAGAGGAGGTAATTTGCAATATATTTAATTAATTTAATTCACAACACATCAGAAATATTAAGGAAGTCACAAAAAAATATCTCAATTTCACCACACCGTGTAGAATTGGGCAATAATGTAGATATTTTTAATATAGAAACAAAACAAATTTCAAGAACTGTTCTTGAAATTTACACATAAAAACTGATATTTGCTTGAATACTCAGGTTGAATCTAACAGTTTACATATTTATGATTCAATATTTTATAATCTCAATACAAATTTAATATAATACATATTGGGTATTTTATTTATGTTTATGTTAAATTTGAAAATTTAAGTGACAACGCTCTCCACAACGCTCTTGTCAACGCTCTCGACAATGCTCTCGTCAACGCTCCCGTCAACGCTCCCGTCAACGCTCCCGTCAACGCTCCCGTCAACGCTCCCGTCAACGCTCCCGTCAACGCTCCCGTCAACGCTCCCGTCAACGCTCCCGTCAACGCTCCCGTCAACGCTCCCGTCAACGCTCTCGTCAACGCTCTCGTCAACGCTCTCGTCAACGCACTCGTCACCGCACTCGTCAACGCTCTCGTCAACGCTCTCGTCAACGCTCTCGTCAACGCTCTCGTCAACGCTCTCGTCAACGCTCTCGTCAACGCTCTCGTCAACGCTCTCGTCAACGCTCTCGTCAACGCACTCGTCAACGCTCTCGTCAACACTCTCGTCAACACTCTCGTCAAAACTCTCGTCAAAACTTTCGTCAAAACTCTCGTGAAAACTCTCGTCAAAGCTCTCGTCAAAACTGTCGTCAAAACTTTCGTCAAAACTCTCGTCAAAACTCTCGTCAAAACTCTCCTCAAAACTAGATACCCAAGAATCTGCCCTGTTTTCGAAGTTTCGAACGTAGTTTTGAGGAATTTTTCATAATTTTCAAATTTTGAAGCCTAATAAAGGAAAATGCTCAATACCATTGTAAACGCCGTCAAATTTCCTGTTCAGGAGGACCATCTCATTTCTTTAAACGCCTATAACTCGGGAACTATGAGCCGTAGGACGTTGAAATTCGCATGCTAGATACACAAGAATCTGCCCTGTTTTCAAAGTTTCAAACGTAGTTTTGAGGAATTTTTCATTAATTTTCAAATTTTGAAGCCTATTAAAGGAAAATGCTCAATACCATTGTAAACGCCGTCAAATTTCCTGTTCCGGAGGACCTTTTTATAGCTTTGTAACTTTTGAAATCATTAAGCGCTTATAACTTGGGAAATATGAGGCGTAGGACGCTGAAATTTGTATTATAGATACACAAGAATCTGCTGTGTTTTCGAAGTTTCAAACCTAATTTTTAAGAATTTTTCATTAATTTTCAAATTTTGAAGCCTATGAAAGGAAAATGCTCAATACCATTGTAAACGCCGTCAAATTTCCTGTTCCGGAGGACCTTTTTATAGCTTTGTAACTTTTGAAATCTTTAAGCGCTTATAACTCGGTTAACATGAGGCGTAGAACGGTGAAATTTGCATTATAGATACACAAGAATCTGCTGTGTTTTCGAAGTTTCAAACATAATTTTTAAGAATTTTTCATTATTTTCAAATTTTGAAGCCTCTTAAAGGAAAATGCTCAATACCATTGAAAACCCCGTCAAATTTCCTGTTTCAGAGGACCTTTTTATAGCTTTGTAACTTTTGAAATATTTAAGCGCTTATAACTCGGTTAATATGAGGCGTAGGACGCTGAAATTTGCATTATAGATACACAAGAATCTGCTGTGTTTTCGAAATTTCAAACGTAGTTTTTAAGAATTTTTCATTAATTTTCAAATTTTGAAGCCTATTCATGGAAAATGCTCAATACCATTGAAAACCCCGTCAAATTTCCTGTTCCGGAGGACCTTTTTATATCTTTGTTATTTTTGAAATCTTTAAGCGCTTATAACTCGGTTAATATGAGGCGTAGGACGCTGAAATTTGTATTATAGATACACAAGAATCTGCTGTGTTTTCGATGTTTCAAACCTAATTTTTAAGAATTTTTCATTAATTTTCAAATTTTGAAGCCTATGAAAGGAAAATGCTCAATACCATTGTAAACGCCGTCAAATTTCCTGTTCCGGAGAACCTTTTTATAGCTTTGTAACTTTTGAAATCTTTAAGCGGTTATAACTCGGGAAATATGAGCCATAGGACGCTGAAATTTACATTATAGATACACAAGAATCTGCTGTGTTTTCGAAGTTTCAAACGTAATTTTTAAGAATTTCTCATTAATTTTCAAATTTTGAAGCCTATTAAAGGAAAATGATCAATACCATTGTAAACAACGTCAAATTTCCTGTTCCGGAGGACCTTTTAATAGCTTTGTAACTTTTGAAATATTTAAGCGCTTATAACTCTGGAAATATGAGCCGTAGCACGGTGAAATTTGCATTGTAGATACAGAAGAATCTGCTGTGTTTTCGATGTTTCAAACGTAATTTTTAAGAATTTCTCATTAACTTTCAAATTTTGAAGCCTATTCAAGGAAAATGCTCAATACCATTGTAAACGCCGTCAAATTTCCTGTTCCGGAGGACCTTTTTATAGCTTTGTAACTTTTGAAATCTTTAAGCGGTTATAACTCGGGAAATATGAGCCATAGGACGCTGAAATTTACGTTATAGATACACAAGACTCTGCTTTATATTCGATGTTTCAAACGTATTTTTTAGAAATTTATTAATTTTCTAATTTTGAAGACTAATAAAGGAAAATGCTCAATACCATTGGAAACGCCGTCAAATTTCCTGTTCCGGCGGATTTTTTTATAGCTTTGTAACTTTTGAAATCTTAAACCGCTTATAACTCGGGAAATTTGAGCTGTAGGACGCTGAAATTTGCATTATAAATACACAATAATCTGCTTTATATTCGATGTTTCAAAAGTATTTTTTAGAAATTTTTCATTCATTTTCAAATTTTGAAGCCAATTAAAGGAAAATGCTCAATACCATTGTAAACGCCGTCAAATTTCCTGTTCCGGAGGACTTTTTTATAGCTTTGTAACTTATGAAAACTTAAAGCGCTTATAACTCGGGAAATTTGAGCCGTAAGACGCTGAAATTTGCATTATAGATACACAATAATCTGCTTTATTTTCGATGTTTCAAACGTATTTTTTAAAAATTTTTCATTAATTTTCAAATTTTGAAGACTAATAAAGGAAAATGCTCCATACCATTGGAAACGACGTCAAATTTCCTGTTGCGGAGGATTTTTTTAAAGTTTTGTAACTTTTGAAATCTTTAAGCGCTTATAACTCGGGAAATATGAGCGGTAGGACGCTGAAATTTGCATCATAGATACACAATAGTCTGCTGTGTTTTCGAAGTTTCAAACATAATTTTCAAGAATTTTTCATTAATTTTCAAATTTTGAAGACATATAAAGGAAAATGCCGAATACCATTGTAAACGCCGTCAAATTTCCTGTTCCGGAGGACTTTTTTATAGCTTTGTAACTTTTGAAGTAATTAAGCGCTTATAACTCGGGAAATATGAGCCGTAGGACGCTGAAATTTGCATTATAGGTACACAAGAATCTGCTGTGTTTTCGAAGTTTTAAACGTAATTTCTAAGAATTTTTCATTAATTTTCAAATTTTGAAGCCTATTAAAGGAAAATGCTCAATACCATTGTAATCGCCGTCAAATTTCCTGTTGGGAAGGATTTTCTTACTTTGGAAACGGGTTTAAATTTTTAAACGCGTGTAACTCGGGAACTAAGAGCCCTAGGACCCTGAAAATTGCATGGAATATACACAACAATCTGCTCTGTTTTTGAAGTTTCAAACATATTTTTAAAGAATTTTTCATTATTTTCAAATTTTAAAGCCTAATATAGGAAAATGCTCAATGCCATTGTAATCGCCGTCAAATTTCCTGTTGGGAAGGATTTTCTTACTTTGGAAACGGGTTTAAATCTTTAAACGCGTGTAACTCGGGATCTAATAATTCTAGGACGCTGAAATTTGCATGGAAGATACACAACAATCTGCTCTGTTTTCGAAATTTCAAACGTATTTTTAAGGAATTTTTCATTAATATTCAAATTTTAAAGCCTAATAGAGGAAAATGCTCAATACCATTGTAATCGCCGTTAAATTCCCTGTTGGGAGGAATTTTCTTACTTTGGAAATGGCTTTAAATCTTTAAACGCGTGTAACTCGGGAACTATGAGCCCTTAGACGCTGAAAATTGCATACAAGATACACAACAATCTGCTCTGTTTTCGATGTTTTAAACGTATTTTTAAGGAATTTTTCATTAATTTTCCAATTTTAAAGCCTAATCGAGGATAATGCTCAATACCATTGTAATCGCCGTCAAATTTCCTGTTGGGAAGGATTTTCTTACTTTGGAAACGGGTTTAAATCTTTAAACGCGTGTAACTCGGGATCTAATAGCTCTAGGACGCTGAAATTTGCATGCAAGATACACCACAATCTGCTCGGTTTTCGAAGTTTCAAACGTTTTTTTAAGGAATTTTTCATTAATTTTCAAATTTTAAAGCCTAATAGAGGAAAATGCACATTTACATTGTAATCGCCGTCTAATTTTCTGTTGGGAAGAATTTTCTTACTTTGGAAACGGGTTTAAATCTTTAAACGCGTGTAACTCGGGAACTAAGAGCCCTAGGATGCTGAAATTTGCATGGAAGATACACAACAATCTGCTCTGTTTTCGAAGTTTCAAACGTATTTTTAAGGAATTTTTCAATAATTTTCAAATTTTAAAGCCTAATAGAGGAAAATGCTCAATACCATTGTAATCGCCGTCAAATTCCCTGTTGGGAAGGATTTTCTTACTTTGGAAACTGGTTTAAATCTTTAAACGCGTATAACTCGGGATCTGATAGCTCTAGGACGCTGAAATTTGCATGGAATATACACAACAATCTGCTCTGTTTTCGAAGTTTCAAACGTATTTTTAAGGAATTTTTCAACAATTATCAAATTTTAAAGTCTAATAGAGGAAAATGCTCAATACCATTGTAATCGCCGTCAAATTTCCTGTTGGAAAGGATTTTCTTACTTTGGAAACGGGTTTAAATCTTTAAACGCGTGTAACTCGGGAACTAAGAGCCCTAGGACGCTTAATTTTGCATGGTTGATACACAACAATCTGCTCCATTATCGAAGTTTCAAAGGTATTTTTAAGGAATTTTTCATTAATTTTCAAATTTTGAAGCCTAATAGAGGAAAATGCTCAATACCATTGTAATCGCCGTCAAATTTCCTGTTGGGAAGGATTTTCTTACTTTGGAAACGGGTTTAAATCTTTAAACGCGTGTAACTCGGGATCTAATAGCTCTAGGACGCTGAAATTTGCATGAGAGATACACAACAATCTGCTCTGTTTTCGAAGTTTCAAACGTATTTTTAAGGAATTTTTCATTAATTTTCAAATTTTAAAGCTAATACAGGAAAATGCTCAATACCAATGTATTCGCCGTCAAATTTTCTGTTGAGAAGAATTTTCTTACTTTGGAAACGGGTTTAAATCTTTAAACGGGTGTAACTCGGGATCTAATAGCCCTAGGACGCTGAAACTTGCATGGAAGATACACATTCTTCTGCTCTGTTTTCGAAGTTTCAAACGTATTTTTAAGGAATTTTTCATTAATTTTCAAATTTTGAAGCCTAATAGAGGAAAATGCTCAATACCATTGTAATCGCCGTCAAATTCCCTGTTGGGAAGGATTTTCTTATTTTGGAAACGGGTTTAAATCTTTAAACGCGTGTAACTCGGGAACTAAGAGCCCTAGAGCGCTGAAATTTGCATGGAAGATACACAACAATCTGCTCTGTTTTCGAAGTTTCAAACGTATTGTTAAGGAATTTTTCAATAATTTTCAAATTTTAAAGCCTAATAGAGGAAAATGCTCAATACCATTGTAATTGCCGTCAAATTCCCTGTTGGGAAGGATTTTCTTACTTTGGAAACGGGTTTAAATCTTTAAACGCGTGTAACTCGGGATCTAATAGCTCTAGGACGCTGAAATTTGCATGGAAGATACAAAACAATCTGCTCTGTTTTCGAAGTTTGAAACGTATTTTTAAGGAATTTTTCATTAATTTTCAAATTTTAAAGCCTAATAGAGGAAAATGCTCAATACCATTGTAATCGCCGTCAAATTTCCTGTTGGGAAGGATTTTCTTACTTTGGAAACGGGTTTAAATCTTTAAACGCGTGTAACTCAGGAACTAAGAGCCCTAGGACGCTGAATTTTGCATGGTAGATACACAACAATCTGCTCTATTATCGAAGTTTCAAAGGTATTTTTAAGGAATTTTTCATTAATTTTCAAATTTTGAAGCCTAATAGAGGAAAATGCTCAATATCATTGTAATCACCGTCAAATTTCCTGTTGGGAAGGATTTTCTTACTTTGGAAACGGGTTTAAATCTTTAAACGCGTGTAACTCGGGATCTAATAGCTCTAGGACGCTGACATTTGCATGGAAGATACACAACAATCTGCTCTGTTTTCGAAGTTTCAAACGTATTTTTAAGGAATTTTTCATTAATTTTCAAATTTTAAAGCCTAATAGAGAAAAATGCTCAATACCATTGTAATCGCCGTCAAATTCCATGATGGGAAGGATTTTCTTACTTTGGAAACCGGTTTAAATCTTTAAACGCGTGTAACTCAGGAACTAAGAGCCCTAGAGCGCTGAAATTTGCATGGAAGATACACAACAATCTGCTCTGTTTTCGAAGTTTCAAACGTATTTTTAAGGAATTTTTCAATAATTTTCAAATTTTAAAGCCTAATAGAGGAAAATGCTCAATACCATTGTAATCGCCGTCAAATTCCCTGTTGGGAAGCATTTTCTTACTTTGGAAACGGGTTTAAATCTTTAAACGCGTGTAACTCGGGATCTAATAGCTCTAGGACGCTGATATTTGCATGGAAGATACACAACAATCTGCTCTGTTTTGGAAGTTTCAAACATACTTTTAAGGATATTTTCATTAATTTTCAGATTTTGAAGCCTCTAAGAGGAAAATGCTCAATACCATTGTAATCGCCGTCAAATTTCCTGTTGGGAAGGATTTTCTTACTTTGGAAACGGGTTTAAATCTTTAAACGGGTGTAACTCGGGATCTAATAACTCTACGACGCTGAAATTTGCATGGAATATACACAACAATCTGCTCTGTTTTCGAAGTTTCAAACATATTTTTAAGGATTTTTTCAATAATTTTCAAGTTTTGAAGCCTAATAGAGGAAAATGCCCAATACCATTGTAATCGCCGTCAAATTTCCTGTTGGGAAGGATTTTCTTACTTTGGAAACGAGTTTAAATCTTTAAACGCGTGTAACTCGGGAACTAAGAGACCTATGACGCTGAAATTTGCACGAAAGATACACAACAATCTGCTTTCTTTTCGAAGTTTCAACCGTACACTTAAGGAATTTTTCAATAATTTTCAAATTTTAAAGCCTAATAGAGGAAAATGCTCAATACCATTTTAATCGCCGTCAAATTCCCGGTTGGGAAGGATTTTCTTACTTTGGAAACGGGTTTAAATCTTTAAACGCGTGTAACTCGGGAACTAAGAGCCCTTGCACGCTGAAATTTGCATGGAAGATACACAACAATCTTATCAGTTTTCGAAGTTTCAAACGTACTTTTAAGGAATTTTTCATTAATTTTCAAATTTTAAAAATAGCTAATAGAGGGGAAAATGCTCAACCTGCGTGTATTTGCAAAATCAAATTCTCTTTGGGAAGGATTTTCTTACTTTGGAAACGAGGTTTTAAATCTTTAAACGCGTGTAACTCGGGAACTAACAGCCCTAGGACATGAAATTTGCATGGAAGATACACAACAATCTGCTCTGTTTTCGGTTAAACGTATTTTAAAGAATTTTTCATTAAATTTTTCAAATTTAAAGCCTAAT
The DNA here is from genome assembly GCA_011170035.1 of Teleogryllus occipitalis. Lineage (NCBI taxonomy): Eukaryota > Metazoa > Arthropoda > Insecta > Orthoptera > Gryllidae > Teleogryllus > Teleogryllus occipitalis. The sequence goes on from BLKR01008454.1 coordinate 17,540, forward strand.
AGAAAATGCTCAATACCATTGTAATCGCCGTCTAATTTTCTGTTGGGTAGAATTTTCTTACTTAGGAAACGGGTTTAAATCTTTAAACGCGTGTAACTCAGAAACTAAGAGCCCTAGGACGCTGAAATTTGCATGGAAGATACACAACAATCTGCTCTGTTTTCGAAGTTTCAAACAATTTTTTTAAGGAATTTTTCATTAATTTTCAAATTTTAAAGCCTAATAGAGGAAAATGCTCAATACCATTGTAATCGCCGTCAAATTCCCTGTTGGGAAGCATTTTCTTACTTTGGAAACGGGTTTAAATCTTTAAACGCGTGTAACTCGGGATCTAATAGCTCTAGGACGCTGATATTTGCATGGAAGATACACAACAATCTGCTCTGTTTTGGAAGTTTCAAACATACTTTTAAGGATATTTTCATTAATTTTCAAATTTTGAAGCCTCTAAGAGGAAAATGCTCAATACCATTGTAATCGCCGTCAAATTTCCTGTTGGGAAGGATTTTCTTACTTTGGAAACGGGTTTAAATCTTTAAACGGGTGTAACTCGGGATCTAATAGCTCTACGACGCTGAAATTTGCATGGAATATACACAACAATCTGCTCTGTTTTCGAAGTTTCAAACATATTTTTAAGGATTTTTTCAATAATTTTCAAGTTTTGAAGCCTAATAGAGGAAAATGCCCAATACCATTGTAATCGCCGTCAAATTTCCTGTTGGGAAGGATTTTCTTACTTTGGAAACGAGTTTAAATCTTTAAACGCGTGTAACTCGGGAACTAAGAGACCTATGACGCTGAAATTTGCATGAAAGATACACAACAATCTGCTTTCTTTTCGAAGTTTCAACCGTACACTTAAGGAATTTTTCAATAATTTTCAAATTTTAAAGCCTAATAGAGGAAAATGCTCAATACCATTTTAATCGCCGTCAAATTCCCGGTTGGGAAGGATTTTCTTACTTTGGAAACGGGTTTAAATCTTTAAACGCGTGTAACTCGGGAACTAAGAGCCCTATGACGCTGAAATTTGCATGAAAGATACACAACAATCTGCTCTCTTTTCGAAGTTTCAAACGTACTTTTAAGCAATTTTTCATTAATTTTCAAATTTTAAAGCCTAATAGAGGAAAATGCTCAATACCATTGTATTTGCCGTCAAATTCCCTTTTGGGAAGGATTTTCTTACTTTGGAAACGGGTTTAAATCTTTAAACGCGTGTAACTCGGGAACTAACAGCCCTAGGACGCTGAAATTTGCATGGAAGATACACAACAATCTGCTCTGTTTTCGAAGTTTCAAACGTAATTTTAACGAATTTTTCATTTATTTTCAAATTTTAAAGCCTAATAGAGGAAAATGCTCAATACCATTGTAATCGCCATCAAATTCCCTGTTGGGAAGGATTTTCTTACTTTGGAAACGGGTTTAAATCTTTAAACGCGTGTAACTCGGGATCTAATAGCTCCAGGACGCTGAAATTTGCATGGAAGATACGCAACAATCTGCTCTGTTTTCGAAATTTCAAACATATTTTTAAGGAATTTTTCATTAATTTTAAAATTTTGAAGCCTAATAAAGAAAAAGTGCTCAATACCATTGTAATCGCCGTCAAATTTCCTGTTGGGAGGATTTTCTTACTTTGGAAACGGGTTTAAATCTTTAAACGCGTGTAACTCGGGAACTAAGAGCCCTAGGACGCTGAATTTTGCATGGAAGATACACAACAATCTTCTCTGTTTTCGAAGTTTCAAACGTATT
>BLKR01008455.1:0-19300 GCA_011170035.1 Teleogryllus occipitalis
GTACTCTTCATCTGCCGTGCAGATTTCAGGCCCCTGGGGTTAATAATTTAGAAGATACAGCCAGTCAAAGATGACCGTATTTCACAAATATTGAATATTTACTAAAAAGAGAAAAACCGTCTGTAAGCCGTATTTTTCGTCCGAATGAGGCGAATGATGATTTTTCTGAATGTGCTCACTCCCCTGAACGCGACGGTGCTTTTAGAATTGCAAAATTCGCATTAGTTTAGGAGATATGAGCGTTTAAAGCCAATCCTGAAAATTGAGAAAGTTGGTAATACCCCCCCCTGTTGAACTTTTCGAATTTCGACCGGACACTGAAACTTGTGAAAACTAGCGTCCTAACTCGAAATTTAATGGCGATTACAATGGTGAAGATCATTTTTCTCTCTGAGGCTTCGTTTTCTTTAAATTCGCAAAAACGTTCATAAAATGCGCAGTTTTAGTCCGAAAAGCAACGTATATTGTTGGCGTTCTTCTTACGTTTGCCATACTTAAAATACCAGTCGTAAAACGAAAGGAAACAGAAGAGTACTCTTCATCTGCCGTGCAGCTTTCAGGCCCCTGGGGTTAATAGTTTAGAAGATACAGCCAGTCAAAGATGACCGTATTTCACAAATATTGAAAATTTACTAAAAAGAGAAAAACCGTCTGTAAGCCGTATTTTTCGTCGGAATGAGGCCAATGATGATTTTTCTGAATGTATCACTCCCCTGAACGCGACGGTGCTTTTAGAATTGCAAAATTCGCATTAGTTTAGGAGATATGAGCGTTTAAAGCCAATCCTGAAAATTGAGAAAGTTGGTAATACCCCCCCCCTGTTGAACTTTTCTAATATCTACCGGACACCGAAACTTGTGAAAACTAGCGTCCTAACTCGAAATTTAATGGCGATTACAATGGTGAAGATCATTTTTCTCTCTGAGGCTTCGTTTTCTTTAAATTCGCAAAAACGTTCATAAAATGCGCAGTTTTAGTCCGAAAAGCAACGTATATTGTTGGCGTTCTTCTTACGTTTGCCATACTTAAAATACCAGTCGTAATACGAAAGGAATCAGAAGAGTACTCTTCATCTGCCGTGCAGATTTCAGGCCCCTGGGGTTAATAGTTTAGAAGATACAGCCAGTCAAAGATGACCGTATTTCACAAATATTGAAAATTTACTAAAAAGAGAAAAACCGTCTGTAAGCCGTATTTTTCGTCCGAAAGAGGCGAAAGATGATTTTTCTGAATGTACTCACTCCCCTGAACGCGACGGTGCTTTTAGAATTGCAAAATTCGCATTAGTTTAGGAGATATGAGCGTTTAAAACCAATCCTGAAAATTCATAAAGTTGGTAATACCCCCCCCCTGTTGAACTTTTCAAATTTCGACCGGACACCGAAACTTCAGAAAACTAGCGTCCTAACTCGAAATTTAATGGCGATTACAATGGTGAAGATCATTTTTCTCTCTGAGGCTTCGTTTTCTTTAAATTCGCAAAAACGTTCATAAAATGCGCAGTTTTAGTCCGAAAAGCAACGTATATTGTTGGCGTTCTTCTTACGCTTCAGTTGCCATACGAGAAATGGTCAGTCGTAAACGAAAGGAAACAGAAGTATACTCTTCATCTGCCGTGCAGATTTCAGGCCCCTGGGGTTAATAGTTTAGAAGATACAGCCAGTCAAAGATGACCGTATTTCACAAATATTGAAAATTTACTAAAAAGAGAAAAACCGTCTGTAAGCCGTATTTTTCGTCCGAAAGAGGCGAAAGATGATTTTTCTGAATGTACTCACTCCCCTGAACGCGACGGTGAATATAGAATTGCAAAATTCGCATTAGTTTAGGAGATATGAGCGTTTAAAGCCAATCCTGAAAATTGAGAAAGTTGGTAATACCCCACCCTGTTGAACTTTTCGAATTTCGACCGGACACCGAAACTTGTGAAAACTAGCGTCCTAACTCGAAATTTAATGGCGATTACAATGGTGAAGATCATTTTTCTCTCTGAGGCTTTGTTTTCTTTAAATTCGCAAAAACGTTCATAAAATGCGCAGTTTTAGTCCGAAAAGCAACGTATATTGTTGGCGTTCCTCTTACGTTTGCCATACTTAAAATACCAGTCGTAAAACGAAAGGAAACAGAAGAGTACTCTTCATCTGCCGTGCAGATTTCAGGCCCCTGGGGTTAATAGTTTAGAAGATACAGCCAGTCAAAGATGACCGTATTTCACAAATATTGAAAATTTACTAAAAAGAGAAAAACCGTCTGTAAGCCGCATTTTTCGTCCGAATGAGGCGAAAGATGATTTTTCTGAATGTACTCACTTCCCTGAACGCGACGGTCCTTTTAGAATTGCACAATTCGCATTAGTTTAGGAGATATGAGCGTTTAAAGCCAATCCTGAAAATTGAGAAAGTTGGTAATACCCCCCCCTGTTGAACTTTTCGAATTTCGACCGAACACCGAAACTTGTGAAAACTAGCGTCCTAACTCGAAATTTAATGGCGATTACAATGGTGAAGATCATTTTTCTCTCTGAGGCTTCGTTTTCTTTAAATTCGCAAAAACGTTCATAAAAGACGCAGTTTTAGTCCGAAAAGCAACGTATATTGTTGCCGTTCTTCTTACGTTCCCCATATTAAAAATACCAGTCGTAATAACGAAAGGAAACAGAAGAGTACTCTTCATCTGCCGTGCAGATTTCAGGCCCCTGGGGTTAATAGTTTAGAAGATACAGCCAGTCAAAGATGACCGTATTTCACAAATATTGAAAATTTACCAAAAAGAGAAAAACCGTCTGTAAGCCGTATTTTTCGTCCGAATGAGGCGAAAGATGATTTTTCTGAATGTACTCACTCCCCTGAACGCGACGGTGCTTTTAGAATTGCAAAATTCGCATTAGTTTAGGAGATATGAGCGTTTAAACCAATCCTGAAAATTGAGAAAGTTGGTAATACCCCCCCCCCCTGTTGAACTTTTCGAATTTCGACCGGACACCGAAACTTGTGAAAACTATCGTCCTAACTCGAAATTTAATGGCGATTACAATGGTGAAGATCATTTTTCTCTCTGAGGCTTCGTTTTCTTTAAATTCGCAAAAACGTTCATAAAATGCGCAGTTTTAGTCCGAAAAGCAACGTATATTGTTGGCGTTCTTCTTACGTTTGCCATACTTAAAATACCAGTCGTATTACGAAAGGAAACAGAAGAGTACTCTTCATCTGCCGTGCAGATTTCAGGCCCCTGGGGTTAATAGTTTAGAAGATACAGCCAGTCAAAGATGACCGTATTTCACAAATATTGAAAATTTACTAAAAAGAGAAAAACCGTCTGTAAGCCGTATTTTTCGTCCGACTGAGGCGAATGATGATTTTTCTGAATGTACTCACTCCCCTGAACGCGACGGTGCTTTTAGAATTGCAAAATTCGCATTAGTTTAGGAGATATGAGCGTTTAAAACCAATCCTGAAAATCCAGAAAGTTGGTAATACCCCCCCCTGTTGAACTTTTCGAATTTCGACCGGACACCGAAACTCGTGAAAACTAGCGTCCTAACTCGAAATTTCATGGCGATTACAATGGTGAAGATCATTTTTCTCTCCGAGGCTTCGTTTTCTTTAAATTCGCAAAAACGTTCATAAAATGCGCAGTTTTAGTCCGAAAAGCAACGTATATTGTTGGCGTTCTTCTTACGTTTGCGATACTTAAAATACCAGTCGTAATACGAAAGGAAACAGAAGAGTACTCTTCATCTGCCGTGCAGATTTCAGGCCCCTGGGGTTAATAGTTTAGAAGATACAGCCAGTCAAAGATGACCGTATTTCACAAATATTGAAAATATACTGAAAAGAGAAAAACCGTCTGTAAGCCGTGGTTTTCGTCCAATTGAGACAAATGAGGACATTTTCTGAATCTAATCACTCTCCTGAACGCGCCGGTGCTTTTAGAATTGCAAAATTCGCATTAGTTTCGGAGATATGAGCGTTTAAAGCCAATCCTGAAAAATGGGAAAGTTAGTAATACCCACCCCCTGTTGAACTTTTCAAATTTCGACCGGACAACGAAACTTCTGAAAACTAGCGTCCTAACTCGAAATTTAATGGCGATTACAATGGTGAAGATCATTTTTCTCTCTGAGGCTTCGTTTTCTTAAATTCGCAAAAACGTTCATAAGTATAAGAAATATTGAAAATATACTGAAAAGAGAAAAACCGTCTGTAAGCCGTGGTTTTCGTCCGATTGAGACAAATGAGGACATTTTCTGAATCTACTCACTCTCCTGAACGCGCCGGTGCTTTTAGAATTGCAAAATTCGCATTAGTTTCGGAGATATGAGCGTTTAAAGCCAATCCTGAAAAATGGGAAAGTTAGTAATACCCCCCTGTTGAACTTTTCAAATTTCGACCGGACAACGAAACTTCTGAAAACTAGCGTCCTAACTCGAAATTTTATGGCGATTACAATGGTGAAGATCATTTTTCTTCTGAGGCTTCGTTTTCTTGAAATTCGCAAAAACGTTCATAAGTATAAGAAATATTGAAAATATACTGAAAAGAGAAAAACCGTCTGTAAGCCGTGGTTTTCGTCCGATTGAGACAAATGAGGACATTTTCTGAATCTACTCACTCTCCTGAACGCGCCGGTGCTTTTAGAATTGCAAAATTCGCATTAGTTTAGGAGATATGAGCGTTTAAAGCCAATCCTGAAAAATGGGAAAGTTAGTAATACCCCCCCTTCCTGTTGAGCTTTTCAAATTTCGAACGGACAACGAAACTTGTGAAAACTAGCGTCCTAACTCGAAATTTAATGGCGATTACAATGGTGAAGATCATTTTTCTCTCTGAGGCTTCGTTTTCTTAGAATTCGCAAAAACGTTCATTAGTATAAGAAATATTGAAAATATACTGAAAAGAAAAAACCGTCTGTAAGCCGTGGTTTTCGTCCGATTGAGACAAATGAGGACATTTTCTGAATCTACTCACTCTCCTGAACGCGTCGGTGCTTTTAGAATTGCAAAATTCGCATTAGTTTCGGAGATATGAGCGTTTAAACCCAATCCTGAAAAATGGGAAAGTTAGTAATACCCCCCCTGTTAAACTTTTCAAATTTCGACCGGACAACGAAACTTCTGAAAACTAGCGTCCTAACTCGAAATTTAATGGTGATTACAATGGTGAAGATCATTTTTCTCTCTGAGGCTTCGTTTTCTGTAAATTCGCAAAAACGTTCATTAGTATCAGAAATATTGAAAATATACTGAAAAGAGAAAAACCGTCTGTAAGCCGTGGTTTTTGTCCGATTGAGACAAATGAGGACATTTTCTGGATCTACTCACTCTCCTGAACGCGCCGGTGCTTTTAGAATTGCAAAATTCGCATTAGTTTAGGAGATATGAGCGTTTAAAGCCAATCATGAAAAATGGGAAAGTTAGTAATACCCCCCCTGTTGAACTTTTCAAATTTCGACTGGACAACGAAACTTCTGAAAACTAGCGTCCTAACTCGAAATTTAATGGCGATTACAATGGTGAAGATCATTTTTCTCTCTGAGGCTTCGTTTTCTTAGAATTCGTAAAAACGTTCATTAGTATAAGAAATATTGAAAATATACTGAAAAGAGAAAAACCGTCTGTAAGCCGTGGTTTTCGTCCGATTGAGACAAATGAGGACATTTTCTGAATCTACTCACTCTCCTGAACACGCCGGTGCTTTTAGAATTACAAAATTCGCATTCGGAGATATATGAGCGTTTAAAAAGCGAATCCTGAAAAATGGGAAGTTAGTAATACCCCCCTGTTGAACTTTTTCAAATTTCGACCGGACAACAGAAACTTCTGAAAACTAGCGTCTAACTCGAAATTTTATGGCGATTACAATGGTGAAGATCATTTTTCTCTCTGGGGCTTCGTTTTCTTGAAATTCGCAAAAACGTTCATAAGTATAAGAAATATTGAAAATATACTGAAAAGAGAAAAACCGTCTGTAAGCCGTGGTTTTCGTCCGATTGAGACAAATGAGGACATTTTCTGAATCTACTCACTCTCCTGAACGCGCCGGTGCTTTTAGAACTGCAAAATTCGCATTAGTTTAGGAGATATGAGCGTTTAAAGCCAATCATGAAAAATGGGAAAGTTAGTAATAACCCCCCCTGTTGAACTTTTCAAAATTCGACCGGACAACGAAACTTCTGAAAACTAGCGTCCTAACTCGAAATTTTATGGCGATTACAATGGTGAAGATCATTTTTCTCTCTGAGGCTTCGTTTTCTTGAAATTCACAAAAACGTTCATAAGTGTAAGAAATATTGAAAATATACTGAAAAGAGAAAAACCGTCTGTAAGCCGTGGTTTTCGTCCGATTGAGACAAATGAGGACATTTTCTGAATCTGCTCACTCTCCTGAACGCGCCGGTGCTTTTAGAATTGCAAAATTCGCATTAGTTTAGGAGATATGAGCGTTTAAAACCAATCATGAAAAATGGGAAAGTTAGTAATACCCCCCCCCCCCTTGAACTTTTCAATTTTCGACCGGACAACAGGAAACTTTTGTGAAAACCTTAGCGTCTAATGAAATTTAATGGCGAGTCACAATGGTGAAGATCATTTTCTGTCTGAGGCTTCGTTTTCTTAGAATTCGCAAAAGCCAGTTCATTAGTATAAGAAATAGTATTGAAAATATGCTGCGAAAAAGAGAAGAAAAACCGTCTCTGTAAGCCGTGGTTTCGACCGATTAGCCCTAAATGAGGACATTTTCACGAATCTCCATCTCCACGAAAGGCATGGTGCTTTTGGGAGCACAATATTCGCATTAGTTTAGAAGGTATGAGCGTTTAAAGAAAATCCTGAAAATCACAATACTCCCCCCTGTTGAACTTTTCAGATTTCGACCGGACAACGAAACTTCTGAAAAGTAGCGTCCTAACTCGAAATTAAATGGCGATTACAATAGTGAAGATCATTTTTCTCTCTGAGGCTTCGTTTTCTTTAAATTCGCAAAAACGTTCATAAGAATAAAAATATTGAAAAGATACCGAAAACAGGAAAACCGTCTGTAAGCCGTATTTTTCGTCCGATTGAGACAAATGAGGACATTTTTCGAATCTACTCGCTCTCCTGGACGCGCCGGTGCTTTTAGAATTGCAATATTCGCATTAGTTTAGAAGATATGAGCGTTTAAAGAAAATCCTGAAAATCACAATACTCCCCCCTGTTGAACTTTTCAAATTTCGGCCGGACAACGAAACTTCTGAAAAGTAGCGTCCTAACTCGAAATTAAATGGCGATTACAATGGTGAAGATCATTTTTCTCTCTGAGGCTTCGTTTTCTTGAAATTCGCAAAAACGTTCATAAGTATAAGAAATATTGAAAATGTACTGAAAAGAGAAAAACCGTCTGTAAGCCGTGGTTTTCGTCCGATTGAGACAAATGAGGACATTTTCTGAATCTACTCACTCTCGTGAACGCGCCGGTGCTTTTAGAATTGCAAAATTCGCATTAGCTTAGGAGATATGAGCGTTTAAAGCCAATCCTGAAAAATGGGAAAGTTAGTAATACCCCCCCCCTGTTGAACTTTTCAAATTTCGACCGGACAACGAAACTTCCGAAAACTAGCGTCCTAACTCGAAATTTTATGGCGATTACAATGGTGAAGATCATTTTTCTCTCTGAGGCTTCGTTTTCTTTAAATTCGCAAAAACTTTGCGTTCATTAGTATCAGAAATATTGAAAATATACTGAAAAGAGAAAAACCGTCTGTAGCCATTTTTGCCGTGGTTTTCGTCCGGAATTTGAAGACAGGGACATTTGAATCTACTCACTCTCGTGAACGCGCCGGTGCTTTTAGAATTGCAAAATTCGCATTAGTTTCGGAGATATGAGCGTTTAAAGCCAATCCTGAAAAATGGGAAAGTTAGTAATACCCCCCCCTGTTGAACTTTTCAAATTTCGACCGGACAACGAAACTTGTGAAAACTAGCGTCCTAACTCGAAATAAATGGCGATTACAATGGTGAAGATCATTTTTCTCTCTGAGGCTTCGTTTTCTTAGAATTCGCAAAAACGTTCATTAGTATAAGAAATATTGAAAATATACTGAAAAGAGAAAAACCGTCTGTAAGCCGTGGTTTTCGTCCGATTGAGACAAATGATGACATTTTCTGAATCTAATCACTCTCCTGAACGCGCCGGTGCTTTTAGAATTGCAAAATTCGCATTAGTTTAGGAGATATGAGCGTTTAAAGCCAATCATGAAAAATGGGAAAGTTAGTAATACCTCCCCTGTTGAACTTTTCAAATTTCGACCGGACAACGAAACTTCTGAAAACTAGCGTCCTAACTCGAAATTTAATGGCGATTACAATGGTGAAGATCATTTTTCTCTCTAAAGCTTCGTTTTCTTAGAATTCGCAAAAACGTTCATTATTATAAGAAATATTGAAAATATACTGAAAAGAGAAAAACCGTCTGTAAGCCGTGGTTTTCGTCCAATTGAGACAAATGAGGACATTTTCTGAATCTACTCACTCTCCTGAACGCGCCGGTGCTTTTAGAATTGCAAAATTCGCATTAGTTTAGGAGATATGAGCGTTTAAAGCCAATCATGAAAAATGGGAAAGTTAGTAATACCCCCCCCTGTTGAACTTTTCAAATTTCGACCGGACAACGAAACTTCTGAAAACTGGCGTCCTAACTCGAAATTTTATGGCGATTACAATGGTGAAGATCATTTTTCTCTCTGAGGCTTCGTTTTCTTTAAATTCGCAAAAACGTTCATAAGTATAAGAAATACTGAAAATATACTGAAAAGAGAAAAACCGTCTGTAAACCGTGGTTTTCGTCCGATTGAGACAAATGAGGACATTTTCTGAATCTACTCACTCTCCTGAACGCGCCGGTGCTTTTAGAATTGCAAAATTCGCATTAGTTTAGGAGATATGAGCGTTTAAAGTTAATCATGAAAAATGGGAAAGTTAGTAATACCCCCCCCTGTTGAACTTTTCAAATTTCGACCGGACAACGAAACTTCTGAAAACTAGCGTCCTAACTCGAAATTTTATGGCGATTACAATGGTGAAGATCATTTTTCTCTCTGAGGCTTCGTTTTCTAGAAATTCGCAAAAACGTTCATAAGTATAAGAAATATTGAAAATATACTGAAAAAAGAAAAACCGTCTGTAAGCCGTGGTTTTCGTCCGATTGAGACAAATGAGGACATTTCTGAATCTACTCACTCTCCTGAACGCGCCGGTGCTTTTAGAATTGCAAAATTCGCATTAGTTTAGGAGATATGAGCGTTTACAAGCAATCATGAAAAATAGGAGAGGATTGGTAATACCCCTTCTGTTGAACTTTTCAAATTTCGACCGGACAACGAAACTGAAAACTAGCGTCCTAACTCGAAATTTTATAGCAGTACAATGGTAAAAGATCATTTTCTCTCTGAGGCTTCGTTTTCTTTTTAAATTCCATAAAAACGTTCATGATGTAAGAAATATTGAAATATACTGAACCGTCTCAAAGCCGTGGTTTCGTCGATTGAGACAAATGAGGACATTTCTGAATCTACTCACTCTCCTGAACGCGCCGGTGCTTTAAGAATTGCAAAATTCGCATTAGTTTAGGAGATATGAGCGTTTAAAGCCAATCCAGGAAAATCGGAAAGTTCATGATACCCCCCCCCCCGTTGAACTTTTCAAATTTCGACCGGACACCGAATCTTCTAAAAACTAGCGCCCTAACTCGAAATTTAATGGCGATTACAATGGTGAAGATCATTTTTCTCTCTGAGGCGTTGTTTTCTTTAAATTCGCAAAAACGTTCATAAAATACGCAATTTTAGCCCAAAAACCAACGTATATTTTTGCCGGTCTTCCTACGTGTCCCATACTTAAAATGCCAGTCGTAAATACGAAAGCAAAGAGAAGAGTACTCTTCATCTTTTTTGGTTTGGCCTACCCGTGCTACGAATGGCCGCTCGAGGGACGAAATGTTAACAAAGATTATTTTGATGCTTATATTTTGAGTACTGGTTTTAAGAATACACGAGTCCAGAACAAACAATTTCTCAAAAAAAAAAAAAAGTCTTCGAGACGATGCTAATTTCGTAACCAGATGTGTAATGTCGAAGGCGGTGACCCGGGAGATTTTAGAAGAAATAGACTCGCGTCTGGGATAGTCCTCAAATAGCAATAAGCCTCCAAAGCCCACGCAGCAGTACTTGAAAGCTTTAAGTTTTTTTGTTACAAGACATTTTCATCACGTGGTCTGCATTTTCAAAGAAATTTTGACATCCGCAGGATACTGTTGTACGTCGAGGTAAAAATACACCAAATCGGCCATCAATTGACCAGGAATTTAATATAATCAAATAAATAATTTAATTGACCGGGTCTTAATGGGATGGGGCCAAAATCAACCACTAATCAGATTTTTTCCTCATATTGATCCAAGAAAAATAGAGGAAAAGGAGACTCCCATAAATCGCAATAGATAATGTAATACATATAATTGCTCAAAGCAAATCCAATTATAATAATTAACTTTTCTAACAATGAGGGCACTTTTAATAACAACCCTTTTGCAACAATTATTTAAGTTTTACATAAATGAACAGGACAAAATGTCTGTTGAAAGAGAGTTATACAGAATTAGAGAAAAGACAGGTAAAGACGACGGAATTATTGAGCACAAGTGGGTTGACAACTCCGTTGTTGCTGTAGCTGCAACGTGTGCAGGTGTTGAGCTTATGTCCTCAGTTAAACGATATTCAGCAAAGGTAAAAATGTTATCTAAATTCAACGGCCTTGCACAATAGTTGAAAATAATAGAAAAATTGGGGGGGGGGAGGACCGATGGATGATAGCGTTGCCATGTACAGAATAAACATTAGAATCAAGAAATGGTTGTCATGGTTAATCGTCGTATCGATACACAATGCTTGGCAACTGAAGAAAGAAGACTGTAAAAATGTAACAGCTTGACTTTAAGTGAAAAATTGTTCCAGTTTCACAAAGTATATAAATCCATCAACCAGTCCTCTCATTACATATAAAGCAAGTGTTACAGCGGCCATGAGTTATAATAGTTATGCGCATTATACCGCGTGGCCCACCTAAGATGTTCCCTTCAATTTTGTCCTGAACCGTTGCAGATACTGAGATGCGGTTTTCACTAAAACTACTATATGCAGGAGGCACATATGGTCATGCATAATATTATTCTATTGCATTTTTTATTGCAGAGATATTAACCCAACTTCCATTTTTTAAATGGAACCCTATAGCTTTTTTTAGCTCATCATAACAAGCGTGAAGAGACGAGTTCATAAATATGCATATCGCCCTATGTTGCATAACAAAATTTTCGAGAAATTGAGAGTTTTAAAGACGCACGCTGGCTGCTGGTTTCCGTAATCTGAACGAGAAATTCCGGGTGATATGCGGCGAGGCCATTCCCTTCCGTTGCGTCGACCCGGAGGTGGGGTCGAATCTGGTGCCATTTAGCTTGACTATATGCACACGTTTTGTTGAACTCTCCTTTTGCTGGCAACGGTAGTAGAGCTGAGGGTGAGACACCATTTTGTTAACAATGCGGAAAAAGAAAATCTACTGTTCATTTACCGTTGCAAATTAGTTTTCTATAATTCGGGAAGATCTCTTGTTTTTCAAATATTGTTAGTTTTGCGTTTTTTAAATAGTATTTAATAATAATAATAATAATAATAATAATAATAATAATAATAATAATAATAATAATAATAATAATTTCACCTTGCAACTATTTATTGTAAAAATGTTGAGAAGGGATTCTGGAACTCAATTCTTGCGCAATAATCTTCTCCCCTATACGTCACGTACAGTTTTTACTGTTGTCTGACTAAATAAATAATTAAATAATAAACAAACAAACAGTTGCACGGCAAAAGCTTGAACGCAATCAATTGAGACTTCCCTAATGGGTGAGGTGAGTCCGAATGCGGAGCCATATTGCACGAGAGCTTCCAATGTCAAATACAGCCCAATGGCACTGCGGAAGCTTTTCATAAGTTTAGTTGTATCATGGCCGCCTTCAAGAGGCCATGGTTAGAGATAGCCATAGTTGTATTCATACATATTACCATATTAATGAATACAATACATTGTATTCATTAATATGGTATTACTCATTATTAAAAAGGGAAGTTCTGAACGTCAATAAACATTTAAAGTACCTAGAAATTTAAGACAGTTTAATTTTAAAAATTCAAACAACCATGATAGTAAAACATTAATTTTTACCATCATATTCAAGAAGGTTGTGAGTAATTGCTTGTCTAGGAGAATGCAAAGATATTTTAAATGAAAATAACTTCAATAATGTAGTACATAAAACTTACAACAAATAGTATGTTTTATTTGTTGGCACTTAGTTCCTCAAAATATTGTGAACATTTTTCAGAAACAAATACAGGTTCAAAATGTTGCCTTTCAACCTACGAAGAAAATATTAAACAAATAACAATTAAATAATTTTTATAGTAATTACAATAATTTTACTTATAGTAGATAGCAGTTTCTTAAAAAGCACCAACCTATAGTTGGGTTGTCTGAAACCAAACTCTTTTCTTGATATATCTGAATAATAATAACACTGGTCATATGTACAACAGTCTTACTTTTAAAAAATTAAAATTATTTTAATGAACAAAATAATTGCGTGGCTGTAATCTCAAGCTATGAGAGCAAAGGAGTGACGCTAGGAATGGTAGACAGCAGTGACCTTGCAATGTTTGATAGAATATGGGCAGACGTCTGTGTGTTTTATAAAAAGAAGAAATGGGTCGCGCCGACCTGGATGGCCGAGGTGGCTAAGAGCGAGTACCGACTCAGCGCTTCGGTCCGAAGGGTCACGGGTTCGAGTCCCGCCTTGGGCATGGCTATTTGTCCCTTGACTTTGTATGTATGTGTTGTCGCGGAGGGCCTCGCGTTCTGCTGACCCCCAGATCAGAGGAGGCCGCAAGTGTGTTGGTGTCTAGTGTATGGTCGAATATGCGTCCCATCGGGTCGTAAAGGGTAACCGGCTGTCGGTTAGATAAAAGCCCTAGATAAAAAAAAGAAAGAAATGGGTCGCAAAGGGAAGGAAATGTCATTGGAAAAGAGAAAAGTTATCTTCAAGTTACATAGTCTATGGAAATCGTTGCTGGAAATTGCTTACATTTTAAACAGACCAAGGAATACCATTCTGGGAGTCATTTATAGATTTAGTGTAAAGAAAACATTGGAAAACGTGAGAAAACTTGGACGTCCAAAGAAAATTAGTGAAGCAGATGGTCGTGCAATTCTACGGAAAGTGAAGAAAAATCCGCGATTAAGTGCACCAAAAATATCGAGTGAACTTGAAAATGAATTGCAGATAAATGTATGGGAACGTACCGTGCGAAATCTTTTGAGGCAAGGTGGCTATCATGGGAGAGTAGTTAGAAGAAAATATTCTGTGATTGAAGTGAATTTCCTTCTGTGAACAGAAGGAAAAGGTTAGAATTCGCAAACACATGTAAATAAAACGAGTGAGTTTTGGAAAAATATTATTTTTAACCGACGAAAGCAAATACAACACATTTTCTTCAGATGGAAGAACTTTTTTACTTTTCATTACACGTAAGCCAATTAAAACGTTTTTGTTGAAATCCTTAGGTGTACGAATACTTTTTACATTCATTGTATATCTGCACTGTAAACGACTCTATTCAATGCAAGAATTCATTGTCGCACTTCTCCACGCCACATTGTCGCGTGGCTTGTCGTATAACTATCAATGACATACAAACTCCGGCCGCGGAAACCTACGCAATCATAATGAACAAATAGTTTTATAGCAAATTTTACTTCCTGAGAGTTTGATGAGCATTCTATTTGACGTACAACTCATAGAAATTAAGATATTTACAAAAAACTATTTTATATATACCACTGAATATCTCCAACCCATTAGTCGTAGATGAAAATATTTACAACCGACTTTGAGAGACATTTGTTTTCTTCAAATCTCGTAATAAAGTTATTGTACATAATGAATAGGAACTGGAATTTGCAAAAAACAATTTTCGTGACCTTTAACTTCTAATATTTTGGAATGCACGTATGATATCGATCTGAACGTTTCACCCTTTTATACAGCTCAAGGAGATTTTTCCGCCGATATACCTTTTTAGCATAATTTTACTGAGCTATTAGTGGGTTTCGGAATTCACCTTTTCAATTATAATACACACACCTCGTAGGAATCATATTAGTCAGGGATCACTATTAACAGCTCACTACAGGCAATCCAATACATCTACGCCTACTTTACTTTACAACTCATTGTTAAATCACATTAAACAATTAAAAACGATTTAAGAGTCACGTAAAATCTTTTCTGTTGAATCACTGTCACAAGAAACTAAACTAACCATCGGAATGAAAAATAATATTTATTTTAACAACGGTATTTAATGCATTTATTAACGGTATTTATTTGTAGCTGTATAATTCTGACAGATTAAGAAGTAATGTACTTCATCATCTAGGATCAATGATCTCCTCCTCCCCATTTCGATTAGAATTTTGTCCAGTTTCCCTGATCCATTGAGGAAATGTTGCGACAGCCCTTTCTTTGGCTTTTGGATATAAATGTAGCTTGCAATAAATATATGTAGTGTAAATGCGCAATAAATATATGATTGATATAAATGTAGTATAAATGCGCACGTTTCATTGAGCAAGTTGGGGTACGAGTTGCAAGTTGGGGTACGAGTTGCAAGTTGGGGTACGAGTTGCAAGTTGGGGTACGAGTTGCAAGTTGGGGTACGAGTTGCAAGTTGGGGTACGAGTTGCAAGTTGGGGTACGAGTTGCAAGTTGGGGTACGAGTTGCAAGTTGGGGTACGAGTTGCAAGTTGGGGTACGAGTAGAGTGGAGAGGTTTGGGGTATTATTTTGCTAGTAATACTATAAAATGAAACCTGTAGATCATTTGCTGATCCTAATAGTTTTTTATTTATCGGGAATGAGAATGTTGTTTTCAAATGTTGCTAACCACGTTTTGTTGGTACATTTATTCATCATTCAACCACATAACAATCTGAACTAGAGTGATAAGGATTCCGGTGCTCAAGAAAACGTGCGCAAATTCCCCTCATATCTCACACATAGGTTTCGTGTTTTGAGGAAATAAATAAAATCAATAATTAATCATAGTGATTACTACAAAAATACCCAACAAAAACATTGTTTCGGCCGGGTTTAAAAATTAATCTCAGGATCTATAGTAGCGACGATTCACCCACAAAATCAACGCGTTCTTTTGGACAGTATCAACAGCAAAATACATTCATCATAAAATACTACACAAGTATAACAAGTACACTAGTATAGTAATATTATCCGCGCACGTTTTCTTGTCCTCGTTTTGCTAGATGTGAAAGGAGTGGGGTTTGGCTATTTTGACGACAGGAGTATGAAATGACTTACTTATGACTTACTTAACGGTGGGAACATATTTTCATGTAATACTCATATTTATAGTTACAACACTCGACGTTGAAATCTCATGTTCAAGTGTCAGTATCAACAGCTCACTACAAGAAATCCACATACAATATATGTACGTTACTTTACAACGCATTGCCAGATGAAATTAAACAATTAAAATTGGTACACAAATTTAAGTTAAAAGTAAAATCTTTTCTGCTGCAAAACTGTTTCTATACAATTAGAGACTATACTGATCGTCAAAAAGAAAAATAATGTATACTCTAACAAAACAATGATACAGTATAATGAATTAGTTTACATTTGCATTGTATAATTTTTAAAAAATACTTAAATGCCTGTAACAAGTAATGCACTTCAGCTTCCTGGTCAATGACCCCCATTTTTGGGGTTTTTGTCCAGTTTCCCTGATCCATTGAGCAAACGCTGAGATGGCCCCTTGATTTGCTTCTGGACGTAAATGTAGCTTCACTATGCGCACGTTTTGTTGAGCTTTCCTTTTGCTTGTAGTGGTAGTAGAGCTTAGGGTGAGTTTCTATTTGTTAGCAATAGAGAAAAATCAAATCTGTTCGTTCGTTTACGGTTACAAATAAGTTTTCTATAATTCGGCAACGAAAATATCTAGTTTTTGAAATGTTAATCTCTCGCTTTTTTAAATTTATTACTATTATTTTTTTCATCTTTCAACTATTACTAGTTAAATTGTTGGGAAGGGATTCTGAAACTCAAGAAAGCGTGCGCATACAGTTGTTTACTAAATAAATAAATAAATCAGTTGTTTGTTTTGCGGTGCAAAATAGCTTTTATTGCATTGGAGCCAACATTTCTGGTTATATTCTATTTTTTCAACAACGCTCATCACTATCATTTATTCTTAATTCAACTAATATTGATAAAGAGGAGAGAGGGTAGGTACAGAGGTGGATTTAAGCATAGGGACAGGAGGCACGAGCCCACGGCGGCAAAAACTGGAGTAAAATGGTGTCTAGGAGCCTCTGTTTAGTCACGGGAGGTTTTTCTTTTTTAAAATTTATATAATTTTAGTTTTTTATCATAATGAATAAATATACGCAAATTAATTTATTAACAAGCTGATAATACCTTCTGCTATAAGATTTATGATAAATGAAAATGAGCTAATTTATAGTGAGTGTGAGCATATTAAGAAGCAGGGCTCGATTTCTGACGGAACGGCGTTCCGGTACCTCGGAAATATTAAATTATTTTTATTAAAATAATTAATGTGAAGCGCGTTCCGGGACCTAAAATTTTGTAAAGCAAGCACTGTTAATAAGTCAAAATTTATGCAATTAAGATTTAATTATAATTACTGAACAGGAATTTATATGTTACATAGATTCCAGTTACCTTGATCGCAATTCTTAGAACTTCTAATTCTCTGTTAAAAGTCAGTGTTGCCAGATCAGCGGAATTACCACCTCATTTGGAAGTTTTTCAATCCAGTCAGTGGGGAAAAATAGTTTTAGCGGAAAATTTAATAAATTATATATAAATAATTATTCGTATTATAGATAAGTTATCCTAATATAAAATCCAGAAATCATACGTATTTAAATACATGTAATTTCAGTAATCTGTTTGAAGATGGTCTTATTTCGTACACGTTTCCTAGTGTTAAATGTAGATATTACGTTATTTTCAGAATTAAAGATAGAACACCGGTATTTATTATTTATTAACTAGCAGATGGCAGACATGTCTCTTTAAAAAAATGACAGTTCTTTGCCTGGGGTCTACAATACTTGACAGTAATGCTGTTTTGTTACAATTAAGTCAAACTATTCTAATTCACAATGTAATGCTACTTAAAAACTATTTCGATTCTCGCTGCAGAGCTGTCTGTGCATTAATGTTTCGAAAGGAAAGTTCGCACATGCTGATTTATAAAAATTTAGAACCGTTACCTATGAATAAAATTGATCATGTATCTTTATAACGTTCATCAGAACTTTTCAGAGCTAAAAATTCACTACATTTCACACACAATCATTATTCATGGGTATCATACAAAGAGAAGTAAATTCCTCAAACAAACATTATTTTGGTATCAACATTAAACACACATTACATGATTTTTTGGTCCTGTGGTGTAATTGATGTTTAAAACATTGAACATAATGTCTCAACAAAATGTATTTTGTTTAAAAAATAATCTAACAAAAAATACTATTCTGTACACCATCTGTGAAAAGCTAATAACAAATGTACCTTCATTGTTTGCAAGTTGCACTGCATTGCTTCATCTGTGTAATATTGTTCATAAAAATAAATAACTAAATTGTCATGAGAATTCAAAACATTGCGCTAAGTGACCAATAATCAACATCCTGAACTTTTACAATTACATTCTTTAAATAAGTGATTTTATATGTGACTCTGGAAATGGTTTCACATAAACCAAATATACCTATTAAATTTTTGCTTTTCAAAAATATGATCAACTATTTACAATTGAATCTGTACTCTGATGAACATTGAAATCCCCAAAATTATGTTTTTTGCAACAATGGAAAATGTTCCATGTTCCTAACTATGAACAATTTTGTTCATCATATTTCATCTCTAATTTCTGAAATAATTTCAAGGCAAGTATCTTGCACTGTCACCAGAATTTTACACTTTTTGCACACATTAAGCTTTCAGAACTGTACTGTTAATAACAGTGAAAAACATAGAATAGTAATTATGTAATAGTAGAATTATGTAATAGTAATTATGTAATAGTAGAATAGTAATTATGCATAACTAGAAAAATAAAAACATGTATTTTTGTAATTTCTATGCATCAAAATCTATGTAAAAATTAATTTATTTTCCGTAGAAAAAATTGAACACGCATAAATTATTAGTCAAAAAATCATATTGAATTTTAGTCCCATATGTGTGCTCAATGTTTAAACAAAAATTATACATGTTATTAAATATAACTTTTTCTGGGTTATTTGAAAAAATAGGCGGCAATTGTTAGAGTGCGTGCAGACGAAAAAATTGTTAATGCGCCTCTGGGTACGTATTTCGGAGCTAAAGAAAGTGCACGCGTATAATACTCGGTTAATGCAAATTACAAGGGCATAAGAATGCTAATTTTTAAAAAAGAACTTAAAATCACGTTTCAAACAACTTTACAAGCAGATTTAACAACAAAGACAAAGAAAACAACATTCTACATATATATCCTTTCAGTTTAATCAAATAGTAAAAAAAATATTACAGAAATTCATTTACTTGTTTCACACATATCACAATGTCAACTCACCTTCGCTGGTTCATAAAACGCTCATGGGAACACCAGACGCAAGTCCACAATAAGTAATCTTGAATGATAGTGCGAGACACGTTCACAGTTGATTTTGTTCTTAAAGATCCTAACGAGAAAAAAACTACCGGAAGCGTTAATCCTATGGCCTTCCCACTACCCGATCTATATTATATATTTGCTCTATTCAACGGCAGTGTTCTTCGAAAGAGAACGACGATGAAAATATTAAAACATTTTCAAGCCTGACTTGGTATTGGTCATTCCGAATTGGAAACAAATTCGAGTTCATTTTTCGTTCATCGGCATGTATTTTGCCTTGTCGCATGCATTTACTGCGTATTCCACCTACAAACGTGTTTACAGAAGTCAAATAAAACAGGCATTCACAATTTTACTGTATTGCACGTCAAAATTTAAATTTTCAGTTCTTTAGGCAACATTTATTCAGTTTTAGGTGTCGGTTGTTTAAGATCGGCTACTATCCGATTGTTCGCTGCTTTGCTCTCCAGAATGACCCGTTTCATTGATTA
>BLKR01008456.1:0-19293 GCA_011170035.1 Teleogryllus occipitalis
TGTGACGTCGTGGGAATACACAATAATCACAGACACGAGCTTCAATGATAAATATGTACAGGTTTATTCACAATATGTACAGTCATACTTTAAGTTACTCAGCTCTGGTAGATCTTTACTTTCCTGATCGCAGGAGCGATCCTTAAAAATGAATAACTGACTCGTGGCCCGCGCCACTCCTCAGCGAGCCTCCCGCACACAGCAGACAGCTCCGGCGACCTCTTGTCACCCGTGGATATAGTCCACAACGGCGTCCCAACACATGGTTTGCCGCACGAGCCTAGCTCGGCTCCGCACCGCCCTGGGCGCAAGTTTTTGTGCGTTCGCACGAGGGTTCCCTCTCAGCTCAACAAACCCCACCCCCGCGCTCTGCGTTTGTTCTTATATAGCCCCCACCCACGTGACCTGAAACGTCACTGGGTTTTGCACACGGCCCACACTGACCGCTTTGCCAGGCATTTTTGGACATCCATTTCCCTGGATTCCAAGAATTTGACACGCGGCACGCGGCAAAATGCGCTGTCCCGTACTTTGGGCATCCCTTTCCCTAGCTCTTAGGATTTCCCAGAATACCTCGGCGTGTCACATCCTGCCTGGCCCCTGGCGTCTAATCCTCTGCCGCCGCCCTTTGTGGCGGTTGCTAACTGTAGTCCTACAATACGTTACATACTTCTCCATACCCTATTTTGAATTTTTTATGCAGGATATAACCACAATAAAAAATTCGTCCCGCAACTAGATTTGTGGATCTGGATATGATTATCCATTTACCTGGCCATTGGGCTCACACTCTATTGATCTCTCTAACCTACTCTATATTTACAACATATATATTTTTTTTATCAAAATCTAGCTAATATAAATAACTAACCTACTTCACGTACCTCCTTTCATTCTAATATATACAATTTTCTACAATCTTAAATTACATACAGTCTGCTGCAATTACCTCCGTAGTATTCACAATCAAATGATGTGATACTTTCCCTGATACCCCAGAACCAACAATGTCTTCAGAGCTTCACTTTGTACCCATAATTGCACATACATAAGACACACATGAAACAAACAGAATACACAAACAATACACTTTCAACAATTTGTTACATATATACAGTGATTCTTCTCTTGTCTTGATTTTATACAATGCAATCAAGTGATTCGGTTCAGTGTAGCCCTCCGCATTCCCAGTTCAGTTCAGGTTCCATGTATCAGTAAAACATACGGCTTAAGGCATCAGCATTTACGTGATCCTTACCCCTTTTATGAATAATTTCTAAATTGTATGCTTGGATCATTAATGACCAACGCATCAATCTCGGGTTTTTACTTGAACAATTATTTAGCCATACTAATGGGTTGTGGTCTGTTTCCACTTTAATTTTTGCATTTCCATCCAAATAGTACTTTAATTTCTGCAATGCCCATATTATGGCTGTGCACTCCTGTTCTGTTGTACATCGTAATAATTCCGAATCTGTGAATTTACGACTTAAGTATAACACCGGTTTTTCTTCTCCTCTATCATTATACTGTGCCAAAATGATGCCAATACCTCTTTTTGACGCATCACACTGCACTATAAAATCCTTATTAAAATCTGGCGCGTGAAGGACGGGTTCGTGACAGAGAGCGTTCCTCAGTTTCTCGAATGCCATCTCGCATGCTGGCGTCCACGTTACCCTGCCTTGCCGTTCGCGACCTCGCAATAAGTCCGTTAATGGCGCTGATATACCCGCATAATCGGGAATAAATTTCCTGTAGTAACCCGTTAATCCGAGAAAAGCACGCACTTGCTTTTTCGTTTGAGGTACGGGTTGCTCTTTAATAGTTTTTACTTTGGCCTCTACCGGCCGCATCATGCCACTACCAACCATGTAGCCTAGGTATTGCACATTCTTACGCGCGTATTTACACTTGCTTGGCTGCACATGCAACTTCGCTTTCTCTAATATTAGGAACACCTGCTCTAAATGTCTAAGGTGTTCTTGCCATGTGTCGCTATAAATGGCGATGTCATCCAAGTATGGGACTGCAAATTCTGCACATCCTGCTAATAAAGCTGCCATCATCCTACTACGCTGAAAAGGTGCATTTTTTAGCCCGAAGGGCAATCTTAATGGCCTATACGTGCCAAAGCTTGTACAGAAAGCCGCATATCTTTGCGCTCTCGGAGTGAGCGGTATCTGATGATAAAATTTTGCTAAATCCAATGTAGTAATAATCTTAGCTGCCGCTACTTCTTCTATCCTCTCCTCCATGTTCGGCAACGGAAAATATTCTGATTTTATAATTTGGTTTAGCTTGCGATAATCTACGCACGGTCTTGGTTTTCGTCCCGGCGCCTCTACAAGAATCATAGGGGAAGCATAATCAGAGTCGGCTATTTCGATTATGTTATCCCGTAACATCTTCGCGATTTCTTCCTGCAAAATTTTTGATTGACGCGGCGACATTCGATAAGGCGCACTTCTTATCTTTTTCGACTCGTCCGTCAATTCAATGTCCATGGTGACGACATCCGTCAACCCTGGTCTGTCTGAAAATCTATGCTTGTACTTTACAATTAATTTGAGCAGTTTGTCGCGGAACTCGTCTTCGACTTCTGTTCCTTCGAGCATAGCTTCCGCATCGAAGTCGACACTATCAAGGTTAATAGCGTACTTATCCAGCTCGTCTTCCTCAACTTCAGAGTTTGAGCTACGATCTGCTACGTTGTGCTTATTCGTGTCGTATAGTGTTTTGATTTCCGGGTCACTTTGTTGTGAAGCTGCGAACTCAGTCTGGGTAACATTTATGAGTTCATTCACTTCGGGCGTTAGTACACTTGCACTGGCGTCCCTTTCACCAACGGCTTCCTCCTGCCTCAATTGTTCAAGGTTTTCTACCTGCTCGTCCGCGTCAAACTCGCCTGCTTCTCGATCAGCGGGGCCCGACTCCTGAGTCACTCGCGACGTTTCAGCGGCTTTTGCCCGCGTCGTTACGGCTGCAACTAATTGTGGCTCAATAAATCCTGCCTTTACTTCTTCCAACAGAGCAGCTGTTCTATTACTTAATAAGTAATATCCGCTGTCGCATTCCCGAGGCACAACTGCGGCTTTAGTTACTACTTTCCCGAATGGCCCTTCAATAGTGACTTCTGCCACCGGGAGATTTCGTGGTGAGGCATCAAGCGGTTGCAAAATCCACACGCTTTCTCCGTTAAATTCTCGTCGCTAATAAATTTCTCATGGACAAGATCGAAACTGGCACCACAGTCGCGCAAAAATCTCCCGGGAATTTTATTAATTTTTCCAAAGAACACGTACGGTGAAAACAATTCCGTAGCTGTTTTGTCTGCCACATGATTCATTTTTTCGGCCACGCGGCGCTGCGGGCATTCACGGACCATGTGGTCTGTGGCACCACACCCGTAGCATTTCCGCTTGTCTGGCTTCTCGTATGCTGCCCTAACATCGGTTTTCTTACCGCTCGATTTCCCCTGAAATTCCGGTACTATCGGCATCGTCTTGCTCGTGCTTGCAACTTGTTCCCCTACGGCTTCCGATTTCCTATAAGGCTTGAACGAAGACCGTTTCCAGCCTGCCCTATTGTTTTCATAGTTGTCTAGTTTACGAGCTAGTTCTAACGGCATCTTAAATTCCCCCCACTCATCAATAAAGTGCTCTTTAATATCAATAGGCACACGACGCTTCAATTGATCGGTTACAATTAGATTCATTAAGTCCTCGAACGTATGAATATTTAGTCCTGCTACCCATTCTTTGCAATAATTTTTCAGCTCTCTCGCGTATACGTTCCAGGTAGTATTCGCGGCTTTTACATGTTTCGCGAACAATTGTCGAAACTTCTTGGCATTGAATCGATACATTTCTAATAACCTATTCTTTAAATCGGCATATTCTGTTCTTCTACCTTGCCCTTCTAAAGTTAGCGATGCATTGATTTGGTGTGGGAGCAGTCCCATAAGATTTGCCACCCACTCTTCTTCTGGAATTTCTAATTGTTCCGCCTGACTCTCAAAAACACTTTAAAATGCTGTTATGTCGTCGTCCTCCCCTTTGAATCGGCTCATAACTTGATTTAATCGAATGTGCATTTTGCTATTTACTTCGGACTGCGGACTAGCTCTACCCGCCAGTTGGCCCTGTTCTATTCTCAGTTTTTCTAACTGAAATGCACGTTCCTTCTCTGATTCGCGTTCGGCCTTTTCTCGTTCGCGTTCAATCTTTTCTCGTTCGCGTTCATCCTTATATGCCTGAGCTATCCCTTTCACAAATTCCTCCTCGTAATCGGAATGCTCCTCTATCAATTTTTTTAGTACTACCAAAGTTTCCCCACCTGTAATTTGGAGTCCTAATTCCTGTGCCACGTGCACTACACAATCTTTCCCGAATCTCGGTAAGTAAGCCCTAACTGAAACCTGAACCGAACCTTACAATGCAGATAGCTATACTTACACCAGATCCTTGCTGACTTCTTGATTTTATCAAAGCCGGTTGGCCTTGAGACGTCCTTCCTTCTCCGTCCGTCCTTCCTTCCTTCCTTCCGGCGTTGCCGTGAAAACGTGGGCGTCTGGCTAGGAGCGGACCCTCTCTGCTCCCGTGCGTCGTAATTATGTCTGCCCGTCGACACACCCACGCACTGGCCCACCCACTGTTCGTAATATTGCGACCACGTATGAGTATGGTGCAACAATGCCGTGCCGTTCTGGCGTGAATGTTTTAACTGCTGCTATTATCACAATTGAGCAACACTTCCCCGTGGAATTCTTATAACCGCATCCACCAATTATACTATTTGGTGAATGATATTCCCCGTGGAATTCGTTTAACCGCTGCCACCAATTATACTATTTGGTGGGTGCACGTACTCCCCCGTGGGCTTCTTTATAACCGCTGCCACCAATTATGCTATTTGGTGAATGATATTCCCCGTGGAATTCGTTTAACCGCTGCCACCAATTATGCTATTTGGTGAATGATATTCCCCGTGGAATTCGTTTAACCGCTGCCACCAATTATGACTACCCGTCTGTGACGTCGTGGGAATACACAATAATCACAGACACGAGCTTCAATGATAAATATGTACAGGTTTATTCACAATATGTACAGTACTACTTTAAGTTACAGCTCTGGTAGATCTTTACTTTCCTGATCGCAGGAGCGATCCTTAAAAATGAATAACCGACTCGTGGCCCGCGCCACTCCTCAGCGAGCCTCCCGCACACAGCAGACAGCTCCGGCGACCTCTTGTCACCCGTGGATATAGTCCACAACGGCGTTCCAACACATGGTTTGCCGCACGAGCCTAGCTCGGCTCCGCACCGCCCTGGGCGCAAGTTTTTTGTGCGTTCGCACGAGGGTTCCCTCTCAGCTCAACAAACCCCACCCCCGCGCTCTGCGTTGGTTCTTATATAGCTGCCACCCACGTGACCTGAAACGTCACTGGGTTTTTCACACGGCCCACACTGACCGCTTTGCCAGGCATTTTTGGACATCCATTTCCCTGGATTCCAAGAATTTGACACGCGGCACGCGGCAAAAATGCGCTGTTCCGTACTTTGGGCATCCCTTTCCCTAGCTCTTAGGATTTCCCAGAATACCTCGGCGTGTCACATCCTGCCTGGCCCCTGGCGTCTAATCCTCTGCCGCCGCCCTTTGTGGCGGTTGCTAACTGTAGTCCTACAATACGTTGCTGTGTATATAACATGGACAAAGAGCAATACATGAACATTGACATTATTTACCACTTCAGTTACGTCTTTTCTTTTCAAATATTCACACAGGATTATTACATAACTGTATTCAAACTCTAATGAATTTCGCAATAATTCTGAACATTGATGAAATCAGTAGTAGATCTCAGACATCCTCTGGTATGCAGCTAAACTATTTACATTGATGCAATCTTGAATCTGTGATGTAAGGCTAGCGAAAAATGTCCAGAAAAGTAATTATTTTGAAAATATATTACCGTTTATGTTTGTAAATCATAGCCTATAGTAATTCAGGTCTTTAAAGGATGCTAGCACAAAAGTTTCATCAGCATTGGTTCAGTAGATTCAGAGTTTACCAAGTGCTGGAAGACAAGGCACTTCTGTCTTTATATATTAGTATAGGATATAGATGTGAGAAAAATTTCAAACTTCAGCGATTTTCGAAAATTCATGGGTAACCGTGAAAATCAGACCTATGCCACCTGTAACTTGTATTTCACTCTCTTCTTAGAAGAAATATAAAGAAAAAATTGAGATATATTTGAGATAATTTGAAAATGTCCCAGGGGCTTCACATAAAGTATCTCCCAATTGAACTATTTATGCACAACAAATTTCATCTGAAGGAAAAATCCATGTCTTCAATTTTGAAGTTGTAGGAAAACGCCAGAAAAAATTCAAACTTTTGCAATTTTCGAAATTTCTGAGTTAACCATGAAATTCTGACCTATGCCACCTTTATGTAAAGTACCCCCAAATTTTAAAGAATGTTTTTCAAAATTTCAAAGATTTAACTAGAGTCAGATCGACATCGGATTCTTCAATTTGGAATAGATCGTACGTGTGGTTTAGGCGCTAGTAGTGTTCACAGACGGACGGACGGACGGACGTTTTGCTTCCAATTGGTTTTTCGGCATGAAGGACCCACAAAACGGATTCTGGATATAACAGTGTTAGATAATTTTTACTTTCTCGTATACGTACGTATAAACGGAGTAATATACGTAGTATAGAGAAGGTTATGTAATGCTGAGCGAAAAAACTGGATTTTCGGCGGAAAAAAGCCATTTTTGAGAAAAACGAGTTTATGTGGTTCTGAAAATGCGGAATTTTGAGCTCAATGTTATAGAAAACTGTTGTTTTCGAGAAACTTTATTTGACATTATTTAAAGCGAATGAATTCATAAATACAATAACGTGAAGAAATCGCCTCCAATGTAGGTACTACCGACGCGAGAAACAGGTCAAAAAAATTACATTTTTGTAATTTTGTATAAAACATGAATAGAGCAATATGACGTTTATGTCATCGAATAGAAAAATTTTTTTACTAACTCTTCCAAAAATTTGAAGAAAAAAATTACAGCCGTTTTTGAGAAAATCTTGTTTTTGTATTTTTTTAATTGCAAATATTTCACGCACGAACACTACTAAGATTTTCGAAAAAATGTACATAACCTTTATAATATAACTATTTATGTACAACAAATTTCATTTGAAGGAAAAATCTCTATCTACAATTTTATAGTTGTAGGAAGACGCCGAACAAAATTCAAACTTTTGCAATTTTCGAAACTTCAGAGTTAACCGTGAAAATTTTTATAAGCGTATTTTACTCCTATTCTTACAAGAAATTTAAGGCTTTTCGAAAATTTTGAAAATGTCTGGGGAGCTTCATGTAAAGTACCCCCAAAAAAGAATGTTTTTCAAAATCTCAAAGCTTCAACTAGAGCCAGATGGATAGGGATTTCTTTAATTTGGAAAAGATTGTACACACGGTTTAGGCGCTAGCAGTGTTCACAGACGGACAGACGGACGTATTGAAAAAAACACGTTCGGTATCAGGGGACCCCAATACGTGTATTTCCGTTAAAATCTCGAAATCAATTTTCCACAGCATTACATAGCTTTCTCTATATTACTCCGTATATTACTCCGTATATAATGAGATATACAAAATTTCTCTACATTAATATCTGGCAAAGATCCTAGCGTCCGGCTTGCTGGGTCAATGGGTCACGATATATTATAATCCTTATTACCTTTATAATGGATTATAGGATCCGCAGACTATACAGCGTAGCTGGGAATCTGAAATAGAATTATTCTATTCCTAGTTCATTACTGTTTGGATTGACTAAATGAAAGATTACTTTCTTTTCTAAAGAACAAAATTTAACAAAGTTTATTGTTACCTTTTTAGCAAACAATTTAGTGAATTTAATAAAATGATTTGATGTTATGCCTTTGATCAAGATATCTTTGAATTTACAGTTTTATACCGCGGTTAACTTATCTATTCTTCGTTGATGTCCCTCGTAGACTTCTCAGTCGAAATATCTTGCGAGCTTGCCGTAGTCCAAAGTCCCAAGAAATCCTCTTCTGCCCCTATCCAAGCTGGTCTCAAACTATCAAAATTATCAGTCCCGATTACGTCCTATGACATAGTCCCGAAATCTATTACTCGATTACCACTTCCGACAAAGTCCCAATTTATGCATCAATATTACTTCCACATGCAATATCTGCAATATCATTTACTGTCCTTAAAATTTCACGATCTGATAACCCGATTCTGACTATCTGTATTATACTCGTTCCCTCTCACGAACCTACGATCAGTTCAGAAACGCGATGCCGGTCAGAATGAATTCTTCCTGCATGATTCACCCTCGAAGACTTCGTATTAAACTACCTTCCTCTTTTTTCATAACATTTGACCGTCCTTCTCTCACCCAGCCAATCCATACGTTCGTTATATTTTGGTGTAGCCGACCTTTCGATCGTCTAAACTTCTTCGCCCAATCCCAAATTTTCTACTTTCGGCATCCAGCCACCTCTTAATGCATTTACAAAAAACAAAAACTACATTGTTTATTCACGGTCGTTGCTAAGCCCTTGCTCTCGTGATATTTCCTAATGCATGTTCCACCGTATAGTCTACAAATAAATGTTAGTTTATTTTCATGTGACATATCGGTATGTCACAATACATGTACGTGTACGAGAAAGTAAAAATCAGTGTTACGTAACAAAACGGTAATACCCCTACTCCTATGTAACGCAGCTTAACGCTGCCTCAACAGTAATCAATTCATCAAATTAATTCTTAAAACACGTGGGCATATGAACACACAATTCTGGATCTAATATTTGTAATAATTCGTACACATTTAGGGCTATTTTAATTTGTGGCACAATTTAAATCTGTGTTTCTCTTATTATTAATCTGTCTCAAAAATTATCTCTTCAGTTACATCTGTGTCTCTAGGATGGCTCACGGGTAGCGGACTAACTTCCCGTGGTGTGGTCTCAGATTCGACTCCTGGTCGAAGCAAAAATAGAGCTGTAGCGATCCTTTAAAATCATCTCAGCTGTTTGGCCCTTAAATCTTTCTGTAGCTGTTTGGCGAAGGAAAGCTCAGGTAGGCGTAGTTTGCTAGTTACGGTGAAGGGGGAATACGTCATGTTCACCTGCAAGCGTGAAGTTAAACTAGACCCAGAGGTTGGAGACAGCGTTAGCAAACCACCAAAGTCGGACAATCGTCCCAAAATGCCACAGACATACGTAATTACATCTAAACAAAAAACTTCACATAGTTCATTTTCTACCAAATCTGTTCACAAATATAACTTATACCAAATACTGACCATAAATTTCTGGAAAAGTTTTTAATTTGTGGATAAACGTCAATTGGGAGTTGTTCGTAGAATTCAATCAGATTTCTTTCTTGGAATTTGTTCTGCATTGTATCATTAGCTTTGAAGTCAATTATATCCATTTGTGTAGCTACTGGAACTTGTTCAGTGTCACTTGAAAACAGGCTCTCAAAACCTCTTATATCTCTGGAGTTAACAGCCAAGTCAGTGAATCTATTTTTGAACTGCATTTTCAGTTCAGAAAGGATTTCCAAGCAAAATGACTGGTATGTGAACCACAGAGTTTATAACAATAGGAAACTAGATTCTTATATTTTTCAATAAAATGTGACAGCCTGTGACACGATTAAATTGAATTAGAATATATTTTGGGTTGGCGGCCACTGCCGAGGGCAGAATTGACCCGCGGGCCGCAGTTTGGAGACCCCTGGTCTATAGGATATGGTTCATGGTCATGGTCATTGTAATGGTCTATAGGATGTGGTTCATGATCCATTTTGTCTCGAAAGTTGAAAAACCGCACGTCGAAACAAATGAGAAAACGCTGCTTCATTGTATTGATACATTATTTTCGTTGTATCGATAATTTTAAACGTACACATTTAAGGTGTGTGACCAAAGATCACAGAAGACATTCGCATCTCTATCTGAAGCACGTTGCATCTTCAACTTCTGAAGAAGCGGTCAAAACTCAATTCTAGCCGTGTTGTTTGTAGTCTGAAAAACAGCGTTATCAGGGACCCAATAGTTGCTATTTCACGTTTTCTGTGTCAGGTATACTGGAAACAAAGAAACTAAACAACGCACTTTGCTGAATGCTGTCAAAATAGTATCCGATACTTGACCTTTAAAACTGAAGTTGATAAATTCTAATCAGAATCGCGTGACATTATATTATCTCATTATCTAAAATAGCGATCAACGAAAAACCGACCCTAGGCAATGAAAAGAATCGTTTAATTAGCGAGTTGGAACCCAAAAATTGTTCTTTTTACTGTTTTTGAGGGACACGCTATTTACAGATATTACATTGTCTACAACAGTTATCAACAGTTACTGTCAGTTTTCAACCACATTAGTGTTCCCAGACACATCTGTTTATGCAAAATATCAGAATGGAAAATCACGCTGACTCAAGAAATACACGAGTCATAACTTCAAGTCCTTCATATGTGACGTCAATCGCACTAGTGGAATCAAAACAATGACCGGATAACCCTCGTCTATGGTTTTCTCAAATCGAGGCGCAGTTTCTCTTCGCCGGCATCGCAGACGAGGAAACAGAAAGATCTCATAGAATCTCAGCAAAGGGTCAAAGGTATGCGAATGAAGTCACCCTCCTACGTCCTAACGAACGTCTTAAAACTGAAGTAATTAAACAAGTCCTTTTAGAAGAGGAACTAAGCGATAGATCCCCCTTCGCAAATAAGATCATTATGAAAGGTAGCTTCTAGGACAGTGGTTAGCGGACGCGTTATAAAGTTACTTAAGATTGCTTCCTTATGAGCAGATTACATTACAAACGTAATCTGATCTTCACATTACTCGATTAGCACTCATTACGAAACCGGGAGCGGTAGCTCAGTGCATCAACTGATGCCACTGCAGCGCTTCTGACAGGGAGGTCCTAGGTTACACTCCCCACGGCGGCAGAATTTTCGATACTAGCTTTTCAGCTAGGTCGAATTCAGTCGCTGTCTGGAGGAGAATTCTAGCGGCCGGCTGCTCTGATCGGTAGTTTTCCGTGGTTTCTCCCATCAACACCAGGCGAATGCCGGAGCAGTACCCTAACAAACGGGCCACGGACCGCGCGAGATCTGTCCTTCCCCTTCCTTCTCCTATCCTCTCCCCTTACACACTCACACTATCATGCACTACACTACCACATATTCCGGGAGACCGGTCGGGAGCTTAGAGCTTGTCCCGGCTGGGGCGGTGCCCCGCTGGTGGGAGAGTCCTCGTTAGGGGGAAACCCCACTAGCCAACTGTAGGTCGGTGCCGGATCTCGCCATCCAGCGAGGGGAAAATCACCGCCATCTCCAGAGAAGAAACATGCACTACACTAACGGAACTAATGACCGAAGCAGTTGACGCGCCCGGAAACACGAAAAAATCAATCAATCAGAAGTCATTACGAAGATGATTTTAGAAGTGCAACGGTGTAGGTAGTTCAAATTCTTTTGTGGCGCTATGCCGTGCTCCTGCGAATGCTGTTAGAGCCGCGCGTACACAGATGCTCAAAAGGTGCTTCGCGCAGCGGCGAAGCTTGTCATGCTGTTGGGTAATCTGAAAATCTTATTCTGACACTTTGTTGTATATTAGCTCAATTCATCGGTTTTTTCGTTCAGCAAAAACATTGATACTTTGTTCTTGAAAGCTGTCGTTCCTGCAAAGTTTATTTAGTCAGGCGTTTCTCGATAACCAGTGTACTGAAATCACTGATCCTGATATTTCCCCATGGAATTTCTCAGGAATGTCTTCACTGTCTTTAATATAATTATATTCCCGTCACATAATAGTGTAGATAAAAGGAAAGTTAGACTGAGTTGTATCAACTGAACCGTCTCTTAATATTTTCTTTCTGGTCTAATTTGTCCAACAAATACTTCAGCAACAAATCTGAAGGTACGCATTTTGCATTATGAATTAATACATTTGTCAGTTTATTTCGAAGCTGCGCACTGTCAAAGAATGGGTTTTGTTTTATTACGAAAGAAACCTTTTTTGAAGGAAAGAACGCTTTGTAGATGGAAAACTAGCTTTTGTCAAGAAATTCAATAAAATTAAAGTTTTCAAAATCTTGAAACCGATATCCTATCTGAGTCACACATGTATCTATAGTTTTAAACGGAACAATTTTATATCTCAAATAATACTGATCCTGAAAGTTCATTCATGGTCATACCCGCTTTGATGCAGATTTCTATCTAATACAGTCTCTTCATATCTAACATGGCATATTACATACGTATCCCTACTGTTTCCATATCTACGGCATATTAATTGCTTCATGATTCCGCATTGTAGAGCGGAAACTGCATTTCGATAACGTGAACCGTCTAGAAGTTATGGAAGTGATCCATAGTCGGTGGGACATTCTCACCTTCACTAAATCTTTACCTTCATTAATTGTTTCATAAAGAAAACACGAGCCAAAAATAGCGCAAACGGCACACAACTCACTCTACTTTCCCACAACGTTAGGTGATCAGGTGAATTTGCCTGGCCGGAAAGTGGACGTAGCACATCGCGGAATAAGTCCGCGCACACCTCCCCAGTGAAGTGAAGTCGTAGGCTTCCGCGGCCGGAGTCATGTGAATGATCTTGGCTGTCCGGGTGACGCCGCGGCGAAGGTCTGCCTGTTGGCAGACCAGCCCTGAGGAAGACCACGAAAAGATGGTCGAAACGTCGGCAACACAGCCTTCGACGCGGCCTCACCCGGACAGCCAAGATCATTCGCTCCCCAGTGAAGGCTGTACGTCGATTTATTTACAGCAATGGCGGCTGGTGCCTCAACAGTCTGGAGGTTGCACCTCCATCGAATGACGGACATGTAATTTCCAAATTTCAAAACATGAATACATAATAAAAATGTACGCAATTCAAATCAATTAAAACTAAGTGAAATAAAAGTGTATATGGAAACACTACTTACATAATTTAATGCGTTCACGTAAGGCATATACGCATGATTTTCTCCCCCATACGTCACATACAGTTTGTTACCTTTTTTTAATAAATAAATAAATACATATCTACACCCCCCGCGCACGTGGTTCTAGTTTTGTTTTCCACTGGGCACCTAAGTTCGATTCCAGCACATTGCAACAGGCACTATTGCTTCGACACATTTCACACAAATAAAATTATTTTATTTCGAAAGCTTCACTACCCTGGTATATTTGGCAATAAAGAAAGATCTTCGACACACAAGAACGTTCGCAAACCTCTGGTCAACTACAGCTACAGTGGCTTTCGCGAGACACTAAGGGACTTCCATCCAGAACGGCCACGTTCACACAAAGAACTCATCAAATGTACGTTTTCAATCTACAAATCCAATATCAAATGAAAACAAATTCTCCAAATATCATAATCAATGCATTGAATATCGTCAATAATTGACTGAACTTGTGTACTTTCAATAACAAGCAAACATCATAAAAATACGTTGCAGAAAGTCAGACGAAGACAGAATATGGGTATTCCCCCGAGACTCACTCCGTCGCCGCGCAGCGCGACAGCGCCACCTGACTGGTTGCGCCACCAAAAAGCCGTATGTTCCCCGTGTTAAATCGATGTGCCAAAGAGTAAGAACATTAAATACAATAATACAGCCAAGACCATGGTGCAATTCCCGGCAAGGCACCAGACCCCTGAGAGAGCGCCAGTTGAACGCTCTTTGGTTTCAGAATGATTTCATGTACATCGATATTGTTGCAACATCTTGAAAATTGAATGTCATTAAAAGGAAAATGTATATTCCTAAGATATTAAGAGATCTTTTGCTTTTATCTGGGGGTTGTGCAACCGTGCAACCTAAGCACGAGCCGCCACTGATTTACAGTGTCCATTGGCAGTTCATCAGCTGTTACGGTGTCATCCAATCGGGAGCTTTACGTCACTAGGGTGACGTTCAAGCTCCCGATTGGATGATACCGTACCAGCTGATGAACTGCCAATACACTGTAAATAAATGGAAGTGCAGAGAGAAAGAGTTGGCGCGCCTCCCGCGCACGCCCTCTTGTGCGCATGCGCGGCAGAGGCGGCCGGTGTCTGTCCACTGGCAGGCGCCCCGCGCTGCTCTCGAGCCTGCTGATTCCCTCGTGCGTAAGCGAGGGAAAAGGAGTTGAAAACGTTTCATTTTCTTTAGCGATCCTCTAAAAAATATTGAAAATGGCACACATCACGACAGATTGTGTTGAAAAATAATTTGGGTATTCAAAGGCTCCCAGATTAAGTTTTGCCACTGGCATCACGCTGTGTGCCACGAAAACAAACATAACAAAACATATATAAACATAAATAATATAAGCAAGCGACTTTGTTTGTAATTAGAGCCCGGAAATTTGGCAAAATGCCTTTTTATTGATGTTACGATTTTATGACTTTTAACAATAGGAATCACTTAATTGTACTTCTGGAGTTGTTTTAGTAGATTGGCATTTTGGCTTTTTTGCCTATTTTAGCTTCTGATCCCTATTCTTGTATTTTGCCTTATTTGTGCCTTTTCTGCCTAATTTATACCTTTTTCGTCATAATGTTCCCTTCCTTCGTGGCACCAATCCCTATCAAGCTAGAAGCATACCTGCAAGCCTGGACAACATGAAGGCACGGTCGTGTACTGTCTTTCTGGAGACGCGGAGGCTCCATTGTCAGGTTGTGTTAAACATCTAAAAGGAAAAGGAAAATGTTACCAGTGAAGATTTTTGATATTTTTCATTGGTGCTTACAGACTTGTTCATTCACGATAAATCGCATCCTATGTTTGAATATGGTCTCGGGTCCGTTCTGAGGGAAGAGCTGCCTGTCCATTATATACCTTTCTCAGTTACTTCTTGTTTTCTCTTCCCTTCTCGCGATTACACAAGTGCGAAACGAAATCTACAATTCCGTTTCCACTAGTACTATTTCAAGATTCAACTAGCGGTACTACAACAGCACATACGTTCTCGCATTACATGCAACTGCTCGCATCATATATACAAACAAGGATAATTTCACATATAAATTGAACATCCAGAACTAAAGGTCATCCACTATATCGTATTATGAATGCATTCGAAATGACGATATCATTAATTAATATATCTCTGTACGTACATTCTTCCCGACTAATAAAATTGAATATAACATTATATTGAACATAAATAGCATTGTAACACTAACGTTAAGTAAATAAAATTGCCTTAATGTATCTTTCCCATCATGTAGCCGTTCAACAATGACCTTCTCAAATATCCATGGCTGCATTGTTGCCCAATGCAGCGCACAGTGATAATATAAAATTAATATAATAAAAATTCATACAAACTTATGGTACACAATTTCAATTTTTCTTTCTTATTACAATCGACTCCGGTTGCAGTGAATTTCTGGATACTAACAGTTTTGGTTTAAGATGACAAAATTAATTTTGCTGTATTCTTTTGTTTTTTCAAAAGTTACACAAATGTACTTTGTTTTTGAAATATCTCTCACGCCTTTAATATGCACATTACCAGCAATTTGTATTCATTACTGCCTTTTTGAGTGACAGAGCTTTGAATGTCTTCCAATGAATTTATTCGAAAACTCAAAAGATTTCTGTGAAAAAGAATTTCATATTTCGCATTTACAGTAACGCTTAAACACAATTTTCTTAAAAACGGCTTCAAACTTTTCAATGAAAATTGCCATTGAGGACGAGGTTTTATCCGTCGTTAATAATGTTCAAATAATATTTCGGTTTTACTATTAGAAAACTGAATGAATGAGATTTTTTTTAAAATTTACTTTTGGCGACGATAGATGGCAGCTCGCCAGAGTGTGTGGCAAGTCCAAAAAGCTAGTCCAAACCAAAGAAAATAGAAAACTAATACGAGAAAGTCCGTGCCATTCTGTTGCACCACTAGTTTTTATTTTATATTTTGATAAACTTAGTATTAAATAATTTTTTTAAGAACAGTGGGGTTCTTGAACTTTGGGGGCCCTGGATCCGGACCCTTCGGGCCCGTGCGTTACAGGGGCCTGCATACCACAACACAATCCCATTACAACAGAATGAAACTAGAGTCCTACAGAATGGCACAGACTTTCTCGTAGTAATGTTTTCTAATTTCCTTGGTGCGTACTGACTTTACGGTGTTGTCACATCCTCTTGCCAGCTGTCATCTATCGCCGCCAAAAGTACATGTTCTTGAAATTTTCTAAACCTTTCGGTTTCCTAATAGTAGATCGAAATACTACTTAAAGAATAGATTAGAAGAGTAAAACCTCGTCCTAAATGACAATCTTCATTCAAAAATTTAGAGCCGTTTTTAAGAGAATGACGTTTAAGAGTTACAGTAAATGCCAAATTTGATGCGCTTTTTCCCAAGAGTGTATTGAGTTTTCGAAAAACTTCATTTAAAGTCATTTGAAGCACTTCCACTCACAAAGGCAATAATGTATACTAATCGATGGAAACGTCCGTTTTAACGGTGCGAGACATTTAACAAAAATTACCTTTTTGTAATTTTTGAAGAAAAAAAAACAAAGGAATACACAAAAATGGACTTTACGTCGTATTAAACAGTTCCATAACCACTATCCGTTGCAAAAGTTTGAAGAAAAAATTTGGAACCATTTTTTAGAAAATGGCGTTTGAGCGTTTCTGAAAATTCAGAATTTTGGGCTCATTTTAATACAAAACTGTTGAATTTTCGAGAAACTTTATTTGACTTTATTTAAAACACATGTACTCATAAATATAATAATGTGAAGAAATCTTCTCTAATGACGACGTGGGTGACAAGTCAAAAAAATTACATTTTTCTAATTTTTGAAAAAATAAAAGAATAGAGTAATATGGCGTTTATTTCATCGAATAGGGTTCGTTTTGCAGTAGCCCCCAAAAAAATTTAAAGAAAAAATTTGGAGCCGTTTTTGAGAAAATCTTGTTTTTGTTACTTTTTAAAATTGCACATATTGCATGCTCTATTGAACGAAAACTATTAGAATTTTCAAAAAATTTACTTGACCTTAATGAAAGAACTGTTTATGGTCAAAAAATTTCATTTGAAGGAAAAATCTCTATCTTCAATTTTATAGTTTTAGGAGAACGCCGAAAATTTTCAAATTTTTGCAATTTTCGAAAACTCAGAGTTAAGCGCGAAAATCGGACCTATGCCACCTTTATAAGTATATTTTACTCTATTCTTACTAGAAATTTAGAGAAAAGGTTTGGAGCCGTTTTTGAGAAAATTTTGAAAATGTCCCGGAGCTTCATTAAAGTAAATAAATATTTTAGAATTTTAAAAGGGGTAGTAGGTACAGAAATAATGTTAAAAGATTTTTTTAAGTGAACCATGTAACCTGTTAAAAATAAGTAAATAATTAACAGCAACAACAACCCTTCTCTCCCCTCATGCAACACAACTAATACTTGGTGAAGTAGTACTCTATTTCACTAGTAATTCCTGATAATACATTGCCACTAATGATGCTAATTCTTGGTTTCAGAAACTCATCACCAGCATTGAAAATGGCAGCCGAACGAATCCGAGTGTTAAATCGCCATTTGGTTCATAGCCAACCTGTATCCTTTGAACAATAACAGCTTTTGTATTCATTCTAACACATGTTTTGGGAATTTTTCTTTTATTTGTTTTCTTTGTTTGAGGTAATGTCTTTACAGGTTTTGAGATATGCATAAGTTATATTCAACATTTCTAATATAATATGTTATATTCAATATTTATATATATTCAATAACATAATATGCTATATTCAATATTTCTAACATAATACATTAAACAAGTTTAGAAGTAGTTTCAAGAGGGACCTATACAAATATTTTTAATATTCATAGTGTATTATTAGTGTCAAGGTAATAGAATAGAATTAACAGATTTCCTTATTTAAAAGTTTATGTTGCAGGGGGCAAGAATTTAGGGAAAAATAAATTATTTTTTGGATTGTTCTCCTTTAATTAAGTTTTCCTTTAAAATAGTTACAATAAATTTGTCCTTTAATTCTCCTTCAATTCCTAACATCAAAAGCAGTAAGTGGTTAATTTATTTTTTCCTATTTCTGGAGGGGATCAATGGAAAGTTCTTTCTGAATTTACTACTTTCTAATAAACAATGGAATATTTAAAGTTATCTAAATAATCTATTTTGTGTAACTTCACAAAATAGATTCTTTAGATGACTTGTGAAAATTTGTTTCTGCTGTACCAGACCAATAGAATACTAGGTGTAAAACACAGTTGCTCGTTCGTACTCTCTATTATCACATCTTATATTTGCGTAAATCTGATTCGGTTTTTACCATATTTATTTAATAAACGGCAATTAGTAAATTTCCTTTTGGGGTTAATAAATTAGCAATACATGTGTATTTAATTATCTATTTGGTTTTATTTGATTGTGCCCGTTCGTACTTTGTTTTTACACTCTAATACTTAGCATGGTTGCATAACTCTCGTGTTTTCCTCGAGTTTTCAGAATATCCTAAAAGGATCCTCCTAAAAACAATACCAATCCATTCCTCATGGAGATGAATCAAAGGAGCTATTTGATCTTCTTTGTAGGTGCTATAAGTCACTCATAACGCGTTTTACGCGTAACACATTTTATGCATAAAACACGAAAACACACGTTTTGGAAAAATTTCTTAAAGCCTCTGGACGTATCCTCAAACAAATCACTATTTCCCTGGCAGGAAACGAAAACGCGTCGAATGATACCTCCTTTGCCTCGATTGGTGGATGGGATGTCGGACGGACGGACGCAGATGACGCGAGTGTACGTGTAAAGATCTCGATCAGGTTTTTCGTCCAGTTTCCCTGATCCATTGAGCAAATGCTGAGAGGGCCCCTTGTTTTGCTTCTGGACATAAATGTAACTTCATTACCTGTGCACGTCTTCTAGAATTCAGTGGGAAATACAATTATTCAAATGATCGTTTCCATGTTGTCGCGGCAGGAAGTATTATTCCTAAGGACAACATGGATAACAGCCAAAATGTATTGCTTATTTATCCTTGAAAATAGATTTTATTACATGGGAGGTTTTTTTTGTTGTTTTTTTCTTCTGTTTTCAAAATTTAAGTAGTATATGACTTAGTGTAGGGATCACAGAATTTTGAAAATGTGCACACAATTCACTTTTCCCCATAGCACGTCATACGCAGTTTGAACTGTTTTTTGACGTAAAATAAATAAATAAA
>BLKR01008457.1:0-19244 GCA_011170035.1 Teleogryllus occipitalis
CATTCAAAATACAGTATATACAGTGTACAACAGAGCATACAACAAAATTTAAAATTAAACCACAAATTTATAATTTGTCAATGTAGGTAACTTTACATGAGGACAATTAGCAATCATATTCAACAGCAACATAATATAAACAGAGAACATCACCAAAAAACATGTTGGGCATTACTATACATTTTTTGATAATACAATATTTGACAATATTTGTGTTTAACAGATTTTTAGTTTCTTACAGCTTATTGATAAAGTTAATTTCCTTTAAAAATTTAAAGACATTTTCAATGTGGTGTTTGTTGTTAAGGATTTCAGGGAGAGTGAGAGGTATTGCATATTTTTTGCGGATATCTTTGTAAGTGGGACAGAACAATAATATGTGTGGTATAGAGAGGGCAGATTGACATTGGTCACAATTTTTTTGTATTTCTTTTGTTAGTAAATGCTGATGGGTGAGTTTGGAATGGCCAATTCTTAAACGGGCGAGCACAGTTTGATATTTTCTCTTGTGAAGGTAAGGAAGGTGGTCATCGAAGATACTTTTCCTGATCTGATGTAGTAGGGTTGGTGATCTTGTCCATTCAGTATTCCAAACATTCTTGTTTCTTTGATGAAGTTCTTTTTTGATGTCATTGTGGGAAACTGCATGCTCTTCCAAAGGTGAATTAATAGAGTCTTTAGCTGCTTCATCAACTAATATATTACCGGCAATACCTCGGTGCGATGGTATCCAAATGAGAATTATTTCCTTATTGATGTGTAATAAGTCATAATATAAGTTAGCTATTTCATTTACTATAGGTTCCTGGTTTTCAGTATTACTTAAACTTACTAGCACACTTTTGGAATCTGTAAAAATAAATTTGTCTTCGGTTTGTTCTTGAATATATTTAAAGGCGAGAAGAATGGCGTATGCTTCACAATAAAAAATAGAGCAATAATCATTTAGCCTTGATTGTAATAGTGTCTCTTTAATTTGAACTGCACAGCCAGCTCCGATCTCTTTACGGGAGCCATCGGTGAAGATGTGCGTATATCCAATGTATTTGTTATAGATTTCGTTGAAGTAGGCTTGGTAAATTAACGTATTAGTTACCTTTTTTGGAAGATCATTAAGGCTGATGTTGATATTTATTAGGGAAGGAATCCATGGAGGTCTTTTTTTAACCGTGGTAGTTCGAACAGTAGGAAATGTGAAGTGAATTTCTTCAAGGTACTGGTTCAGGAGATAATAAACTGGTTTAGGAGCATACTTTTTCTCTGTATACTTTTCGTAATATTTTTTGGAGAAAACATTCTTATAAACAGGGTTATTAGGAGTGGATGAGATTTTACAGGCATAAGAAAAGCATAGTTTTCTTCTTCTGATGTGAAGAGGTTCTTCATTGGATTCCGCAAGAATACTCGAAATTGGACTCGTTCGATATGCGCCAATGGCAAATCTTAACCCGGCTGAGTGGACTGGATTAAGACTATTTAATATTGTTGGCCTAGCTGACTGGTAAATTATTGCTCCATAGTCTATCTTAGAACGAATGAGAGCTTTGTATGTTGATAGTATAACATTTCTGTCGGCTCCCCACGATGCTGATGAAATGGCTTTTAATACATTTATTCTTCGAAGGCATTTAGCTTTCAAATTCTTAATATGTGGTATCCATGTTAGTTTACTATCAAATAATATTCCTAGAATTTTGATTAGGCTAGAACATTTAAGTTGTTGTGATCCTATTGTAAGTTTTAGCTGATCCGATAAGTTACCCCTTTTATTGAAGACTATACATTCAGATTTGGATTTAGAGATCTTGAAACCTGCCGTATTGGACCAATCTTGAAGTTCTTTTAAAGTAATTTGAAGCAGTTCTTGAGATGTTTTAATATTTTTTCCACTTAATGTTATAGTGATATCATCTGCAAACAAATATACTTTCACTGGTCGATGGATATGGTTCGTGATATCATTTATGGCAACCAAGAATAGCAGTACACTAAGCACAGATCCTTGAGGCACTCCGTTCTTTATTGTATATTTGTTCGAAAAAATATTCTTGAATTTAACTTGTAAAGATCTATTCTTCATGAACTGGGTTATGAAAGTTAGTATTTGGCCATCTATCCCCATTTCGTGGAGAATTTTGATGATTCGATCTCTCCAGACCATGTCGTAAGCTTTTTCCATATCTAAACTAACTGTCACAAGATGTTGGTTTGTTATAAAGGCATCACAAATGTCACTATGGATGTTTACTAGATGGTCTGTTGTAGAACGATTTCGTCTGAAACCACTTTGGAATGGTGAAATGTTGTTATGATGTTCGAGGTACCAATTAAGTCTTCTACTGACAATTTTTTCCAGTAATTTGCAGAGGGTGGACGTTAAGGAAATAGGTCTGTAATTATTCGGGTTGGTTGGATCTTTGTTAGGTTTAAGAATCGGGATAACTATAGATTCTCTCCATTTGTCAGGAAATTCGCCAGTGGTTATTATTTCATTAAAGAGTCGAGTTAGATATTCAATAGCATTTGTCGGCAGTTCTTTCAGAAAAACATTGTATATTCCATCTGGTCCTGGGCTTGAATTTCTAGTTCGAGATAGCACAATCTCAACTTCTTGTACTTGTACGGGATAATTTAATGTAGGATTACTTGACGAATTTTGTTGAATAATTCTATCCATTGTTATATTCGAATTAGATTTGTATATTTGAAATTCATAGTTAAAGTTACTGTCGCTTGAGTTATTAGCAAATGTAGAAGCTAGAATGTTCGCAATTTCTTCGTTAGAAGAGGTAGCTCTGTCGTTATGTACCATAAATTTAGGATGAAAGTTCTGCTTGTAGCAACCATTGATAGCTTTGATTTTTTTCCAATTGTCTGCTGGGTTAGAGAAGCAATTTATTGATGAGATAAAATCAATCCAACACTGCCTTTTATTTTCTTTATATATTCGTCTTGCTTTTGCTCGTGTTCTTTTATAATCAATATGATTTTCTATGGTTGGATGCCTCTTGTATTTGTTGAATGAGTGTCTGTATAATTTATGGGCATTTTTGCAGTCTTCATTCCACCAAGGTAGTTTTTTCCTTATTGGTTTTCCTGAAGATTTTGGGATTGTTTCATCAGCTGTTTTTAGGATGAGATCAGTCAGTTTCTCAATTTTTTCATTGAGGGAGATTGAGGAATTCTCCTCTAACATATTAATTTCATTTATTTTTGTTGATAATATTTCTTTGTATCTGTCAAAGTTAGCGTTTTGGAATTTCCATCGAGGATGATAGTTAGTGCAAGCAGACACTGAGGTATTATTAAAGTAAGATATAAGAATGGGAAAATGGTCACTTCCATGTAAGTCTTCTGTAGTACTCCAGTCCCATTTAGAAGCAATAGAAGATGAACATATTGTTAGATCAATTGCACTGAACCTTTTGTGTGTATTATTAAGGTGAGTGTATTG
This sequence comes from Teleogryllus occipitalis, assembly GCA_011170035.1. Taxonomy (NCBI): domain Eukaryota; kingdom Metazoa; phylum Arthropoda; class Insecta; order Orthoptera; family Gryllidae; genus Teleogryllus; species Teleogryllus occipitalis. The sequence goes on from BLKR01008457.1 coordinate 3,455, forward strand.
ATTTTTGTTAAGTATCAATATATTTGGGTCTTCTAATACTTTTTTAATAATCTTGCCTCTACTGTCATCTTTATACGATCCCCACATTAGGCTGTGACTATTAAAATCACCTACCATAATAAAAGGTTTAGGTAGCTGATCTATGATTTTTAATATTTCATTTTCTGTAAAATTATAACTATTAGGGAGGTAGATATTGCAGATACTCAAATATTTTCTTCCCATGTTGATTTTGACTGCTGTACATTCAATATTGGTGTTTATATAAATTTCATCTGCTTGAATAAGTGATTTTATATATATAGCTATGCCTCCACTGGATATTCTTGGATTATTTCTATTCTTTAAGTATACAGAATAATTTTTTAATTGTGGTATCACCCTTTCTGAATTATTAGTTTCCTGCAAGCATATTACATCTGGATTATATTTGTTAATCAGAATAAACAGATTTTCTCTTTGAGGCCTAAATCCATTTATATTCCATTGTAATATGCTTTCAACCATTGTTAGTTAATATTTAATTTAATTGGATGAAATACTTTAACTTGTATCACTAGAGTACTCTGATTCATTGCTTTTAATGTGTTTATTTAATTTCTTTTTTAGATTTGTAAATCTTCTCTTCATATTTTTATCCTTTAATTTTGGATATGTTCTTTCTAACATTTCAATCAGTTGAGTTAAATCAGGGGTAAATTCTAGAGCTATTTCAATTACCTCAGTGCTGTTTTTAGTTTTTTCAAGAAAACTCTTCATTTGAATAAAATTCAAGGGATATTTGTTGTTTGGGTCCAATAATATTTCCTTGAGAGGGGCCAGTTGAGTGTTCAGTTTTTCAGATTCTTCAATATTAGTACTTTCTAATCTTGACTTTTTATAATTCTTCTCTTTTTCTTTTTCATTGAGGTCAATATTGAAATGTTTATCAGGTTCTGATGAGGGTTCAGTAAGTGGGTCTGAGGTTGTTGATGATAAGGATATAGGTCGTTTCTTAATCAAATTATTTGTGGAGTTGGGGTTGTTTGATTGTGGAATTTGAAGAGCAGGGAAGTCACCAAATTGAGGTTGGGTTAATACAGGGGCATTATTATTGGCCTCAAGATCTTTCTTCAAAGTGTTGTCTTCACTCTCTTTTGTGTGAATAGTTTCTTCAATTTGAGTGCATGAGTTAGATGGTGGAGGTATTTTTGAGGTTACATTCATATCAGTAGAGGGTGATATTACTTTTTCATTGGTGTTATCTGCAGGTTGAGGATTTGGTATAGAAGAGAGACTATGGTTATGTTGTTCAGTAACTTCAGTTTCCATTTCATCATTTCCACTGGGTTTACTTGGACAAAGCTGAGCTACATGTCCTTCTTGATTACAAATAAAGCAGGTCATGATATCAGTAGAGAAGTATACACGGTATGAAGTATTGTCAAAATATACAACAGTTGAATCTGGTAGTTTGTTTAGATCTTCAGGTTCTATGTACACTTGTCTTCTGAAGCTCATAATATGCGAGAAGCCCGGTTCTGATATTCCTGCTTTTATGAACGAGATCTTGGAGGATATTGTAATTTTCCTTTTGGTGAACTCCTTTTCAATTACATTGTGTGGTATGATTGGGCACACGTTGGATATAATTACCCTTTTAAGTTTACTAATGAGAGGTCTAACATTGAGTTCACGATTCTTTATAACAATTGTTTTATTTTTATCAGTGAATTTATCTGCAACGGCTTGACTTGACAGAAAGATACATATTCGGTTGTTAGATATGCGTGAAACAAATCTAATATTACTAGCATCAACAATAGAGGCAACCTTGCTAATATAATCTTTAATTGAAAGTCCTTCTTGAGCTTCGATTACAATAGCTTGTTCTTTAGATGGAAAGGAATCTGATGATGTAGCACCTGCATATGACTTCTTTAATGACATACCTTGTTGTGAGTCCGTACTGTTGGGGGTTATGTCTCTCCTGTTGTCAGGAGAATCCATTTTTTCTGGAAGTACAGCTGCATCTGCAGCTGTACGTGAAATTCACGTGATGATATACTGTGTTTTGCTTACAGTATTAGAAACAGATTCGTATAGTTACAAGTTAGGTAAATAACTCGTGTATCGTTTGTACACCACGGTTCACAGCACGACCTACTCGTACGGCGTATCGAAGTGGACTCCCAAAAAATAGCTTTTTATTTTAAATATTCCGGTCGTCATTAGTCGCCATCTCCATTGGCAGATCATCCTTCGACACTATTGGCTCAAAAGTGGGCTCCGTGGAGGGCTTCCCAAAACGAGCATTAGAGATTAGAATGAGCGTTGAGAAAAATATAAAGTGCCGTCACGTACATAATATTCTTTGGAAGTAATGGTGGCACAAATTATGCCATTGTCAACACTATTATTTATGCCCAGGGCACGATAAAAAACCGCTCTAATTTAAAATTTTACATACCATTCACAACCATACACTATTCACGATAATTCACATTCAGTTACAAGTGGATGTGGTAGGATGTGAATTAATATTCAAAGCAGAAAGAAAGTAAAGTACGGATGCCGAAGTCAACCAAACCTGTATTCAGAAGAGTCAACCCATGAAAATGAATAATCATTCGAGAGACTAAATTTATTAGTAAACATTGTTTTTCTATTGAATACTTGTCTTTTAATTATTTACAAATAATTATTTAAATACTCCGTTTACGTTTACAAGCAGCTATTTTTAATTTGTAGATATAATAAATGGTTGAGTTTTTCACTAGCGATTGGCACAAACATACCACCTAAAGTAGGAAGATATAGTTTTACCAATGAAAGATCAACAACAACCTGTCTCTGTTCCCAGTTCTGCCAAAAAAATTATTCCATCGAACCGGGGGCGGCAGTTCAGTGCATCAACTTATGCGCCGCACTGACGCGCACTGCAGCGCCTCTGACAGGGAGATCCTAGGTTCAAGCCCTGACGGCGGCAGAGTTTTCGGCACTAGCTTGTCAGCTAGGTCGAATTCCGTCGCTGTCTGAACGCGACTTCTAGCGGCCCACTGCTCTTATTGGTAGTTTTCCGTGGTTTCACCGATGAACACCAGACGAATGCCGGAGAAGTACTCTAACAAACTGGCCACGGACCGCGCACGATCTTTCCTTCCTCTTCATTGTCCTAAACTCTCCTCCGCACACGCACACACACACAATTACACTAACATGCACTACACTACCACATATTCCGGGAGACCGGTCGGGAGTTAAGAGCTTGTCCCGGCTGGGGCGGTGCCCCGCTGGTGGGAGAGTCCTGGTTAGGTGGAAACCCCGCTAGCCGACGCTAGGTCGGCGCCGGATCTCGCCATCCAGCGGTGGAAGAACACTGCCATCTCCCAATAAAAAACGTACACTACAGTAACGGGACTAATGACCAAAGCTGTTGATGCGCCCGGAATCACCAACCAACCAAATTATTCAATGTGATTAATCTATTATTGTAGCGTCTTTCTCCGTCAAATATGTAGTTCCTCACAAGCGGGTAATCGCGTTAGATTTTAGTAATTTTATTTCGGTGTCAGTGAAGCCGTTCGGGGAAGTTTGTGGAGAACAGACAAAAGGACTTCGCGATGGTTTAAAAAAAGTTTTGGATTACGTGTTCTTGAAAGCCATTTGACTATAGGATCGAGCATGGGAGGCACAGCAAGAAGACTCGGCTTCTTTTGGCCCCGTACAAATTCGGCAAAGATATTATTGTGTGAATAAGCTCTGTTATTGGAACATAACACAATAAGACATTTTAGGACATTAATGTATATATTTTATCCACTATAAAGCAATAAAGTATGTATATGTTAGGAAAATGTAGTACAAGAGAAACCGCGAGCACGAAACTAAACGCGCGGTAGGTCGGTTTAACTTTAATTCCAAATCCAATGATTTGCGCACATACAATACTGTAGTGGAATATAGTAGATCGTTTGAACTGCAACAATTCATTTCTTTCCATCGAAGTACTCGACGCAACCTCCAACGTCGAAGTATTTCGACGCCATTGGCCGGGCGGGCTTGTGTCGAGCAGGGTTGTGGCAGCGTCGCCAAATATTGCGCTCGGTTGGACGAATGCGCTTCCACGTGAATTTCATTTCGGGCCAAATCGCTAATAATTGAATCGCAAACCGGTCGCAATTACTGCGCTGCTCCCTTAGGGTGCTCGAACCGTTGGATCGATTGATTTCTTCCCACCCGGGGCCATGATATACCGCAGGGCGAGTGCTATCACAGCACGGGAGAGGCCGGCGCGCGAGGCAATGAACTCGGCAAGAATTGCAAAATTTCATGTCATTTCCATGTGTAGCAATGATGATGCACCAAAGAATTTACATTTTATAACAAAAATCATCGACAAAAAAACCGTAATTGTGTAAGGGATGGATAGGTAATTATCCCCCAAGCTTGCTTGAAACAGTCTCAAGAAAAAAAAATAAGAAAAAAATACAAGTTTGCATATTATGTTGTAGGGCAGGGATCTTCATCATTTTTACCTTCAGGAACCCTTCAAGGTCATGGTTTTTTACAAGGAACCTCATGCTTAAGTAGCATATCAAATAGTTTATCAAAGCTGTTTTCTACTCAAATTCGCAAAAAGTATTTAAACAGTCAAAAATATATAAAATTGAGTTATTGTCGCATAATTTTAAAAATTTAACACTCAGGCATTCTTTTTTTTCTTTTTGGATAAACACAATACTAATTTTTCTACGAAATGTATATTTCTTTGACCCCGGTGAATAAGCCTGTGAGACATGAAATCTTAATTTTACAGGAAAGAAAAAACCAACTTTCAACTGATGCTGTAAATCAGGGAATAATGGTATTGAAACGAAACCTGCACACAACAACATTGTTTTCACAACTCTTTCATTGAGTACATTTGCAAATGTATATCAAAGCATTTTTGTCTTTTAATTAGACTTATTCGGTTATTCGCACAAAAATTAAAAGATACAATTGAGTTATCTCGTTATTTTCATTCAACAAAATATGAAGTATAATACACGTCTCTTTTGACGTTGATGTTTTTGAAACATTCCATTAAAAATAAAAAAATTAGGCATAACTGTTTTCAAAAATAAGAAAACAACATTAAATAGGTAAGAGAAACTTTTAATTACTATTGTAACATGAATAACATTTTTTACTGATAGAACACAAATTAAACACAAATGAAAGTAAAAGAAATGGTATCACTAAGGAAAACACTCACATAGAGCAATGATGAAGTTCATCAGGATCCATTTCCTTCAAATCTGGATCTATACACAGAAAGTTTGCTTTAGATAGGTTTTTGTAGAATTCATGGGAAACTCGATGTATTAATGCCAAAATTTCAATCAAATCTCTCCTCTTCCCAATACGTATTGCTACTGATCCATCATGTAGTTTAGGAACAAGTAATTTTGAAACTGGCTCTCCTCTACGATTCAGATTCAGTTCGTTAAATTATGTATTTCCTGCGAGTGTATTATTGAAGAGGACATTACCTTGATTCCATATTTCCTTGATACCATCTCTTCTTGATACCTAAGACATAACTCCAAGTCTTGTTCTTTATCAGGAAAGCTTTCGTATGCATTTGTCATGTGTCATAATTGTCACGTGAAAGCGATTTGATGCGTACCACTCCTGAAGACATCAGCTTATTTTATCGTTTCTTTAAAACCTGTTTCTCGTAATATGTAGTCGTTGCCAATTCATCCAATACCAAAATTGAATTCTTTCATAACTCGAATATATACTCATAACGATGGTAGAGAATAACAGTGGTGAATTACGAGAAATTAGTGATATTTAATATGAAGGATTTAATAAATAACTTGAATGGATTACAGAGCAAGGTCTCTTAGCCACATACAAAATTACAATAAACATTTATCGTTCTTCATCCCAACCATGACATCACAACAACCGAGGCACATTCAGTCGCGAGGAAGTTCTGGATTCCTCCGTCGAATGTGCGAATATATCCTCAACAAACTTTTCCATAAAGCGTAGTTCCAACATGATGCGTTTTAGATTATAATTGGGATTCCGAGTTACTGACGGCACCTGTTTTATGTTTCGTATACGATAACTGGTACAATGATGACTTTTTAACGTATTTTCATATTAGTAGTAAATATAATTTACAATTAATTAAATTAACTAGCGTACCCGTGCGAGAACTCTCGCATGTTAAACCCCACCCCCTCCCTAATTTTACAATTTCATATTAAGCCTGTAATATATCTTTTTCTTTAAGACACTGTTATCGTCCGTTACTTGTTCTATATGTGTCCTTGTGTTTGATAACAATGCAATCCACCCTTGAGAATACAACTTATTCTTCATTACCGAGCATAGAGGTATCAAGTAATTATTTCAATTTCACATTCAGTTACAAATTCTACAGACTCTGAACTAGTGAGGTAGAGTCGAGAAGCGCCGAACCACTCAAAATGTAATAGAACATTTAATAAGATTTCATTACATAGATTTCGGTCAGAGAAACTTTTCTTTGAGGCCTTGGGCCAAAAAAGCTTCATTTAGGAGTTGTTTAACGATATATTCTTTATAAAGGGACATTAAAAATCCCAGCTTGCCAAAAAAAGTCCACTTTCATTGGGAACCTATAGAATTTTAGATTTCCCAGATGAATTATTAGTTGAATAGTAGAATGTTAATTTTTCAGTTCCCTGGGAGTTCGTCCTGCGCATGTAAAACGCCCAATGAAAGGCGGCGACAGCCAATAGTCCCGCGGACGCGCGCGCGCGAGGCGGACACGCGAAGGCGCGCGAATCGACGCGAGCGCAACAAAAGAACGTCGCCGCGGGAGACATTCGCGCAGAGCGGCAGCGACACATCCGCGTGACGCGGCGCGGGGCGGTGCAGCGCGACAGGCCGCTTCATTCGGAGCGCGTCCCGATGCGCCGTTGTTCGCGCGCAGTCATTGTCGCGGCGGGACGCATATGAGGAGCCCTCTGGCGGCGGCCGCATCAACCACAGCCCGGCGTCGCCTGCGGAAGCTCGCCCCCGGTACGAGGCAGGCGGCGCGGGGGCGGGGCTGCGCGGGGGCGGGGCTGCGCGGGGGCGGGGCTGCGCGGGGGTGGAGCTGCAAGTGGGCGGGGTGGCGTGTGGGTGGGGTGGCGTGGGCGGGGGCGTCCAGCAGCGCGGGGGGGCGGCGCGGGGCAGCGCGGGGGCGGCGCGGGGGGGCGGCGCGGGGGCGGCGCGGGGGCGGGCGCGGGGGCGGGGCGGCGCGCGGCGCGGGGGCGGCGCGGGGGCGGCGCGGGGGCGGCGCGGGGGCGGCGCGGGGGCGGCGCGGGGGCGGCGCGGGGGCGGCGCGGGGGCGGCGCGGGGGCGGCGCGGGGGCGGCGCGGGGGCGGAGAAGGCGGCGTTCGAGTCCCCGTGGGCGACGTGGCGTCGCGACACCCCTTCGGCGAAAGATGCTCCAGTTTCATTTCGCTGCGGTGGCACTTCAACGTCATGCGTGGACTATTGTTTTTAAAGCAGTGCCTCGAGGTGATGAGCTGCGATATGGGACTTGTACTGTATTTACTGCAAAAGTTCCCCGCTGGCGATGTAATTGTGCTGCTTGCACTGAAGGAATATTCTTATGATTGTGTGAGATGAGATGTATAAGACAACAATACAGAAATACTGCACTGCAGAGCTAGCCTAATATTCTACATCACTGTAAATAAGAAGACTACACTACAACTGTGAACGCAGAGAATATGATATTATATAACACACCTTTCTATTTGTTCATTTGGTCAGGCAACAAGAATGTAGGGCAGAAGTTCATTCTCACAAGAAAATGGATACGAAGAAGATTGATACAAAGAAGATTGGATAAGAAATACGCAATATATCAAATAATACGATGATATGCGATAATATACGATGATGATAAAAACAATTATTACGTGAAATAAATGAAACCATTTTTTGTGAAAATTTCTTTCTCCAGCCATTTTATATTAAGTCTCTATATTTTGAAGGCAAATAGCGGAGTTATATACGTAATTTTAAATGCAATCACTTTGGTTGGAATCGTTAATATAAATTTGTCTCCGACGATAAATTGAAAATAGAGTCCACGCATTATGTTGTAGTACCTTCTGTTTTTCTATTGTATTTTCCTACCATTTTCTAACGTTTGATCGCAACATTTATGAGAAAGCAAATCATAAAAATACAAACTAAAAGAACTGATTTTAATTGGTAAAAAAATTAATTCGCACATATTTTCTACGCTATTAATGTCGTTAAAAATATTGCTGCTTAGAATGATTTGAAAATCAACTAAAATGTGAATTTTGTGATCGAATTTCGAATGTCCATATTTACAGTAAAGTGAAATCGCATGAAAAATACACACACTACCTGTCTTTTCCAGAGAGCCAAAGTGTCACAATGCGACACACCTGACAGCTCATTATGCGTCTACACGTCTTGCTCAGACTTAGAGGAAATACTACAGTAGTTTCAGAGTTCTGTTCAATTACTTTCTCTTGCGAAACAAAAGTGCTCGTCTGTCTCGGGGAGATTTCATATCAGAGCTAACTCTTGCTCGCATATTACCCCGGAACCGTTATTCGCTCGGGTCTGCCCCAAGCCCTCACTCGCATTTGCATAGTACGTGCACCTAACGATCTCAATTTTCGTTCGCGGCCCCCGCCGCCGCTCCGTCGCCAGCTCTGCAGCCCCCCCCCCCCCCGACGACGCCTCCGCGTGCACACTCCGTGCCCCCGCCCGCTGCGCCTGGCTCTCATTGAGTGATTTTTGCGTGTTTCCGGGCGCGTCAACTGCTTTGGTCATTAGTCCCGTGAGTATAGTGCATGTTTTTTTTTCTCGGGAGATGGCGGTAATCTTCGTCCGCTGGATGGCGAGATCCGGCGCCGACCTACCGTCGTTTCCCCCTAACCAGGACTCTCCGGGGTATAGCTGAAGAAATAAACGCGAGTGTTTGAACTGTCCATAACATTATTCGTCATAAGCTGCAGTGCAAGAAAACCCGTGGAAGATGGGTTCCAAGACATCTTACGGATACCCACAAGGAAATCCTGAGTTCAAATCAGTGGACATTAGAAAGAACAATGATTAATTGAAAAATAACTACTTTTCAGAATTCTAACCTTAGATCCACCATTTTCAGCCGAAATCCAAGTGACAAAGACTTCAATGAAAGCATACGAATTCTCCCAATCGGAAGAAATTCAAGTCAGGCGTCAGTGGGTGAAGTCAAGTCTCACAATATTCTGGGAATACCAATTGCCTACTTATTGTGATTATTTCGAAGAGTAACAAACTATCCGCGCGCTCACGGCACGCAAAACGCATGAGAAACTTCAAAATATGTAGTGGTAGATCCTTGTCATTTAAAAAATTATACAAAATGAATTTTCTTGACTAGGCTCTCACTTCGTTAATATTTACATTAGAGACGATGCGTACATGTAATTGCTTTGATGAACGTCTTTTTCTGCTGAAAATCCCCCGTTTTCTCGCGCAGTATTACATAACTTTCTCTATACTACGTGTATTACACCGTATATATACCATATACGTACTATACTAGAAATTCACTTGAGGTGATACAGAATGGCACAGACTTTCTCGTAGTAAAGTTTTCTAATTTCCTTGGTGTGGTCTGGTACTGTACAATATTGCCCCCCCCCCCTTCTTGCCTGCTGCCAAGTATCGCCGCCCAAAGTACATTTTTCTTGAAATGTTCTCAACTTTTCGGTTTCCAAATAGTAAAACCGAAATATTATTTTAAGAATATTAAAGAAGAGTAAAACCTCGTCCCAAATAGCAATTTTCATTAAAAAATTGGAGCCGTTTTTAAGAAAATGGCGTTGAACGATTCTGTAAATGCAAAAAAGTCATTTGAAGTCATTTGAATCGCATCCACTCAAAAATGTATTAATGTACACAACTCAATTAAATTTGCATATTAACGGCGTGAGAGATTTTGAAAAAAATTACATTGCAGTAATTTTAAAAACACAGAAGAATACACCAAAATGAATATTACGTCATATTAAACAGTGTTACTACCACTATCCGTTGGAAATGTATGACGAAAAAAAGGAGCCGTTTTCGAAAAAATGACGTTTAAGCGTTTCTGAAATTGCGGAATTTTGAACTCATTTTTACAGAAAAAAACTGTTGAATTTTCCAGAAAATTTACATTATTTAAACCACATGTATTTATAAATGTAATAATGTAAAGAAATCGCCTGTAATGTAAATATTACCGACGTGGGACACAAGTCAAAAAATTTATATGTGTATATTTTCTGAAAAAACAAAAGAATAGATCTATATGACGTTTATGTCATCGTATAGGGTCCGTTTGGTACTAATATTGCCAAAACTTTAAAGAAAAAAATTGAAGCCGTTTTCGAGAAAATCTGTTGTTTTTTTAATTGCAAATATTGCATGCACTATTGCACGAAGACTACAAAAATTTTCAAAATATGTACATGAGCTTAATGTAAGAACTATTTATGGACAAACAATTTCATCTGAAGTAAAACATCTGTCTTCAATATTATAGTTGTAGAAAGACGCCCAAAAAAATTTATACTTTTACATAACCCGAAAATTGAGAGTTAATCCTTAAAATCGGACCTATGCCACCTTTATGTGTATTTTACTCTAATCTTACAAGAAATTTAGAGTAAAAATTTGGAACTTGTTGAGGCTGCAAATTAGGTTCAGCAAATTGTTTGGGAGAGTCACAGAATGCTGAATTGGGTTTCCCACAAAGCGTGACCACAACTTCCTTGCTTGTCACACGGGAAAACTCTGAACCATAATAATAATAATAATAATAATACAATAATAATAATAATAATAAATAACAATAATAATTAATAATAATATTACTATTATCGATATAATGCCATTTATTATATAATAATAATAAATAACAATAATAATAATGGACAATAGTAATGCAGACTTTATTTGCTATGTAAGCTTGCAGGAGACTCAGCCATCAGAAATTGCCTGCTCAACTAGCTGCAATAATAACATGTAAGCAAATTTCCGAGGATGTTAATTGAGATACTTAGTAAATAAAACAAAATTAATAATATTTAGTAATAAGTAAATAATTCAGCGTACATATGTCATGCCCCTGGGCTCACAAACGCGACAAGAATACAACGTCCCAGCATTTGCCTTAAGCGACCGGGGAAAACCAGGGAAAACAAAGACAGTGTGCATGCTCTTCAATATTGAGCAACAAAATAATATATTTAAGATAATTTTAAAAACAAACATTACTGACTCTGGATAACTCTAAAGGCGTGCCCGAATATAAATTCTGAGAGATATTAATTTAGCAATACGTATCAAATGTCAACAAAAAATCTCAAATACATTCATGAGTCATAAAAAACAATATGAGAATGCACACAACCACCCGGCCAGGACGACGGCTTAGGGCCGATTTTAGGTTTCAACATCATGTACTAAGGGAAAAGACGCATTCAGTCAGAGCCATGACAAAATTAAACAATAATGAAGTAGACGTTACTAGAACATAATACAAAAAACCTTCTAACCCTATAATAGACTTAATTTAGACTAATTATACTATTGTTAACTAAATTAAGAACTAACTTAAGAAAACAAAGAAAAGAACAAATCTGTTAAAAAGCCCACACTGTCAAAAGGATTACATTTAACTTACAATTTTGAGCTCACTTAAAAACTAACTTAAGAAAATACAAGAAATGGAGAAAACTGTTAAAAAGCGATATAAAATATTACATTTACCTTACAATTTTAAACACATTTAGTACACACTTTCACATCATACAATATCAGCTCAGAAAAAGAGTATTTAAATGTTTTTTGAATGATCGCAGTGTTTTACATTTCCTAACATTTCCTGGAAGGCTATTCCACTCTAGTCGTTGCTACTAAGTAAGATTTATTGTAAAAGTTAGTGTTGCTTTTAGGAATATTGCATAGCAAAGATTTCTCGAATCTTCTTGTTTTAAGGTAAGAAATTTTATGAGAGAGGTAAGTAAGTACACCCGTATTTAATAATTTGTAGAACAGGCACAAACTATGAAACATGCGTCGGTCTTTCAAGTTTAGTATGTTATTAGCTTTGAAGTATCCCGATATATGATCATACTTTCTGATATTATATTGAAACCTAACACATGCATTTTGAACTCTTTGGAGAGCGTCAGCAGTTGATTTCTTTATGTTACCGTACACAATGTCACCGTAATCAAGCAGAGGGAGCAAGAGGGATTTTACTAGTAGTTCTTTGGTTTTTGGTGGAAGGCATTTGTAAGAACATTTGAGTGAGTACATTGAAGCATACACTTTGCGGCAAGTCTCCCGAACATGAGGTTCCCAATTTAGGAATTTATCGATCGTCAGACCGAGATTTTTAACTTCTGAGCATAGAGGAACAGTAGTGTTATCCAGTACGATATAAGGAATATTTAGATTTTTAAGTGCTTTATGGGACCAACAGGAGCCAATTATAATTGATTGAGATTTTAATGGATTTAGCTTAAGGCCATTTCTCACTGACCATTCATGTAAAGAGGCTAAATCCTGATTTGTTTTACTAATTAAATGAGCCACTTCAGAAGGTTTCCCACTGACGTAGATCTGTAAGTCATCTGCGTATATATGATGATTGCATCTTGATAGCACCGACGGTATATCATTTACATAGATAAGGAAGAAAAGTGGACCAAGTACGGAGCCCTGTGGCACTCCACGTGAAACTGGTTTAGGTGACGAGAAAGTATTTTCTACAACTACGACCTGTTGTCTATTACTAAAATAACTTGAAATCCACGATAAGGTAGAATCAGAAAAACCGAGACATTTACATTTTGCCAGAAGCACGTCATGGTCTACTGAATCAAAGGCCTTGCTAAAATCTAAAAGCGTTAGTGTTGTTATATTGCCTTCATCCAGAGATTGACGAATGTCTTCGGTGACTCGTAGCAAAGCCGTTTGCGTACTTCTACCTTCCCTAAAACCAGATTGAAAATTATTGAGAATATCATTTATGGCGAGATACTTGTTTATTTCTTGAGGTACAACTTTTTCGAGGACTTTGGATAATGTTGGTAATATGCTGATAGGTCGATAATCACAAAGATTTAACGAATTTAAACATTTCGGGAGGGGACGAATGTAAGCTAGTTTCCACAATTGGGGAAAATATCCGGTTGTTAAAGAAAAGTTTATTATGTGAGTATGCGCTGGAAGAGCATCTTTTAAAACCAATTTTAATTGCTTTGCTGTTATATCGTCCGAGCCTTTTGAATTTGATTTGAGTGCCTTCACTATTTTTTCGACTTCTTGGCAGTCAACATTGTTGAAATAGAAACTGTCGTCACAGCGAGGTGCATGTGATTCCAGACAGTGAAGTGTCTTTTCTTTAATAATAGGGTCTATTGAATGTGTAGCGGAAGCAAAATAGTCATTTAGGTCATCTAGGGGAATTTCTAATGAACTGTCATTTGACTTACGTTTGCAAATTCCTAAGTTTTTCAGGGTGTCCCATACTCCCTTCGTACTGGAATTTGTTTGGAAAAGATTATGATAATAACGAATCTTAGCGTTTCTGACTTGTTGTTTTACGAAATTTCTAAGTTTTTTATACTCCTTTTCATTTTCATCGGTTTTAGTAATTTTAAAACGGTTATATGCGGAATTTCTAACTTTCATATGAACTTTTATCTCATTTGTAAGCCATGGAGCAGCAGGCCGCGTGACACGAGAAGTTTTCCATGGAGAGTGCTTGTTGAAAAGGTTTGTTATGATTCCATTAAACATATTTACTTTCGAGTCTAATGAATATTGTTGGTAAACTTGGTGCCAAGGTGCATGTTCACTGTCTACTTGAAATGCTGTTAAATTTAAGTTTTTGTAATCACGGTAATTGATTGTTTTGTTTTTGTATTTAGTACATTTAGCCGAGTATACAACAAAGAGTAAATCATGGTTTGAAATACCCGGAACAGGAACTTGACCATATAGTAATACTTTGGAAATATTAGAAACAATCAAGTGATCAATCCACGATTCCGCTTTAGATGAGCTATGAGTAGGATTCAGATTTAATATTTGCAAATTATACGAATTGAAAGTATGAATAAAGTTAGTGGCTGATTTTGTGATGGGATTTTTTAAGTCACAATTAAAATCCCCCATTATAATAATATCTTGATACTTATCTGTGAATTCTGAAAGTGATTCCTCTAATTCTGACAACAGTCCCGTATTAGGAGGCCAATATACAAGCCCGACAAGTAAATGTTTTCCCCCAATCACCATATCAACAAACATGTATTCCAAGTTCGGTGAGTTACTAGTAGATGTTTTTATTATTTTACAATTTATATCATCACGCACAAACATAGCAACACCCCCACCGGATTTCTCTTTTAAATTAATTTTTATTATATTTCTATCATTTCGTATGAGTTTATATTTAGGGATCGACACAAGATAAGACGGCGCAGTAGATTTCAACCAAGTTTCACTAATTAATAATACGTGTGCGCTAGCTTCAGAGAGAACATGAAAAATTTCTGAGTGATGTTTCTTTAGAGATTGCGCGTTAATGTGAAAGACAGACAAGTCACGAGGAAAGTGCGAAATGGACGCGTTGAGATCAGAGAGTGTAGCAGGGCTTCGAGGGGTAGGTAGCAAGCTTAACGCCGGACTGGGGCCAATATCCCAGGCAAGTATGTCCAGGGGCGCGGTTTCCGGCAAGACTTCGTCATCTACAGGTTGCCAAATTTCTGACATGGTATTTGAAAGTGTGTACTTTACAGGCAGGAAGAAAATAAAATTAAAATATTACAAGTAAAAATTAAATAATAAACAATAATCTAAGAGAGACTTCTGAAAACAGATTCTAAAGTTACGCGCCATTTACAGGTAGCGAGTCAACTTCACACATTCTGGAGATGCGTCTTTTCCCTTGTGTGGTATTTACATATATTGCCCCATCAAAAGACCATACATTTTTAAGGTGGAATTTTGCAATACATTTTCTCAGTATTTCTAACCTACGTGAGGTTAAGTCCTCTCGTATAACTTTTCCACTACCTACAAGTTTTCTTTTATTTTTAAAAATTTCTGCCCTTTTCCTATACGATACTAATTTCACTATAATAGGGCGGCACTTGCCATCAGTCTTAGGTCCTACTCTATGGCTCCTATCAATATCATCAAGAGTAAGACAGACACCAATATCCTTTGCCAACTCTATAACTTTAGTGTCAGTACTTTCGTTGTTCGACTCACAGATTCCAAAAAAGCGGAGAGAATTTCTCCGCTGATATTGCTCCAGCTCGTCCATTTTGTCCATGTGGGCCATCTTTAGCGCCGTGATCTCCTGGCGTTGCTCGTCAATGACGCGGTTCTGCTGCTCGATGGTCTTCCGAAGTTTCGAGAGCTCGTCCCGAAGCGCCTCGATGAGACCCTGGTTTATCTCTTGGACGCTCTCCGTTATGCGGGCAGTAACAGATTCGCTCACTTGAGCAATGAAATTCTTGTTCTCGAGGAGGTTTTTTGCAGCTTGACCCATGACGAGAAAACACGGACAAGAATATTAGAAAAATGAAAATAAATAAAAGCACACTTAAAACAAATTATAGTTTGTACGAGTTGAAACGAGCAAAAACACTAGGTTCTAGGCAGCAAGATAGACCGAGAGGAAAACAAGAGTAGAGTAGGGAAAAAATAGACTAAATAAGAGAAAGAAAGATAT